>CAUYLG010013287.1:0-48309 GCA_963573385.1 Cacajao melanocephalus | reverse complement strand
CCTCTCGTGTAGCTGGGATTACCGGCGACTGCCACTGTGCCCGGCTAATTTTTGTAGTTTTTAGTAGAGACGGGGTATCATCATCTTGGTCAAGCTGGTCTTGAACACCTGACCTCGTGATCCACCCACCCTGGCCTCCCAAAGTGCTGGGATTACAGGCCACCGTGCCCAACCAGCTTAAATTTTTATGGGCATAATTCTGCTGTCAGTCATATCTATCGATGTCATTTCTGATTGTGAGGTCATGTTTATATTCACCTTTTTTTTTTTTTTGAGACAGAGTTTCGCTCTGTTGCCCAGGCTGGAGTACAGTGGCATGATCTCGGCTCACTGCAACCTTTGCCCCCTGGGTTCAAGCGATTCTTCTGCCTCAGTCTCCCGAGTAGCTAGGATTACAGGCATGCACCATCACACCTGGCTAATTTTGTATTTTTAGTAGAGACGGGGTTTCTCCATGATGGTCAGGCTGGTCTCAAACTCCTGACCTCAGGTGATCCGCCTGCCTCAGCCTCCCAAAGTGCTGGGATTACAGGCATAAGCCACTGTGCCTGGCCTATATGCACTTTATATCTAGGAATTCTTTGCATCTGGATTAAAGGTAGTCTTCTCCAGAGAGATCTTCATTTACTTCTGCTGCTTTTAATTAAGATGCAGCTTGGGCAGGGCACAGTGGCTCATGCCTATAATCTTAGCACTCTGGGAGGCAGAGGCGGGCAGATCACTTGAGGCCAGGAGTTCAAGACCACCCTGGCCAACATGGTGAATAAAACCCTATCTCTACTAAAAATGCAAAAATTAGCCTGGCGTGGTGGTGCGCACCTGTAGTCCCAGCTACTTAGAAGGCTGAAGCAGGAGAATTGCTTTGAACCTGGGAGGCAGAGTTTGTGGTAAGCCAAGATCATGCCACTGCACTCCAGCCTGGGTGACAGAGGGAGATTCTGTTTCAAAAAAAAAAAAAAATACAGCTTGGATTATTTTGGGCCATGTCTTAGCATATAAAGTGTATACTTTAGGCCCCAAAACCATAAACCAAAGCCACAATATAGAATTCTCCACAGGAGACTTTTTTGCTCTGGTTGCCAGGGGCTGCTGGGAGGAAGGATGAATAAAATGGTATAAAATTAGATAGTGTTACAATTCTGGATGCATTAGGAAAAAATAAATAAATCAATCAAAAGAAAAATGAAAAAAATTAGACAGTGGTGATGATTACACACATATATACTAAAAACCATTGAATTGTACAATTTCATTAAACAATTTATTGAATCTAATCCTTGGCACTGTCTCGTCTAGGATCACTCAATGTCTAGGATTATTCACTTAGATATTGAATAATCCCACCTCGGCCTCCCAAAGTGCTGGTGCTGGAATTACAGACATAAGACACCCCCTCCCAGGTTCAAGGCTTTTTTTTTTTTTTTTTTTTGACAGGGTCTCACTTTGTCACCCAAGCTGGAGTGCAGTGGTGTGATCTCAGCAGGTGGATCGCTTGAGTCCAGGAGTTTGAGATCAGTCTTGGCAACAGGGGGAAACTCTCTCTACAAAAATTACAAAAAATTAGCCTGGTGTGGTGGCACGCACCTGTAGTCCCAGCTACTCAGGAGTCTGACATTGGGAGGATGGCTTCAGCCTGGGAGGCAGAGGTTTCAGTCAGCTGAAACCTCACCACTGCACTCCAGCCTGGGTGAGAGTGAGACCCTGTCCCCTCACCAAAAAAACTTAGTTGCCAACATTTAAAACTCAGGAGTTTTCACTTAAAATCCAGATTTCCGGTTCCTTTCTAAATCAAGTCAGGAGAACCGGTGGTCCTGGGTCTGCACACCTAGCAGTGGCTGCCCCTTTAGATTAGACATTTAAAAAAACCAGTCTCACAGGTACCTCTGGTCCTTCACTCATCCAGTCAATGGCAGACCTGGGCACCAGAGCTCTTACAACTATACTTAAATCCCTTTTCAGCCAGTCAAGAAATTCTTCATAAGTCCCTCAAAGTGAAAGGTCACATTCAGGAACTCTTCAGCTGTCTGGTAAATAATGGTAAGAGCGTGGATGTTGCAGCCCGACTGCTTTATCCAAGTTCCAGCTCTGCCATTTATTAGCTGTGTGACCTTGAGCAAGTTACTTAACCACTCTGTGCTTCGGCTTCCTTATCCTTGTGGTGATGGCGACACTCCCTACCTTCCGGGATTGTTATGAGGCTTACGTGAGTTAACGTAGATTCAGTCTTCGGAAAATCTCTGGGACATGCAAAATGAGAAGAGGTACAGAGGGAAGTGACCATGACATTGGCAACTGGAGGCTTTGAAGGTGTCCAGGACTGCGTGTGAAGCCCAGCACCGCCACCACCTAGCTGTGCAGTATTGGACAAGTCATTTAGCCTTGCTGGGGTCCTTTTAGTACTCGAAGGGCCTCTGCAACTGGAGACTCCACAGACCTTCTATGTTAAGTGCCCGCTAAATGCTTTTGGCTTGCTTCCATAGCATTCACTAGCCCTGCTGCCCACCCCTTCCAGAGCTGGGGAGTGGATATTGATCTGAAAGAGGGCTGAAATGAACAAAGAGGCTCTGCTGGGCACAATGGCACCATTGTGAGCTCACAGGGCTCACAATTTCCTTTCTGTCCTTTCAACCTGAAGGGATGCCATTTGGGGCTAGGGTGGGAATGCGTGGGGGTCCAGGCAGAGTTCCACCAGGCGGCTTCCGGGGCGGGATGCCGGAGGAGGGACAGCCCTGCAGGATCCTGTGCAGCAGTCTCCTTGTTATGTAAATGGAACCTGGAATTCCAGTGGGAAGGAGACTTGCCTGACACCCCTCGGCAAATCAGCAGCCGACCTGGGGCTGGAACCAGAGCCTCACGCGGCGGACAGCAGGGGGCCCCACTGCTCCAGCTCATATATTCCCAAAGGACATTTGAGACATTTCGACTCTAGACATTTGAACTTTTCTCCTTGCAGAGTTATCTATTTTATCATTACACACACTGACAAGATGCAGAAAAGCAGACATTTATCTTGCAACTTAAATATTTAGAAAATATCTAAACCCCGATAATCGTTTTGACATTTTCCCCTTTCTTTTAAAATAACATTTTATTAAGATATAATTTACATACCACAAAGTTCTTCCTGTTAAATTATACCTTTTTTTTTTCTTTTTGAGATGGAGTGTTACTCTTTTGCCCAGGCTGGAGTGCAGTGGCGAGAGCTCGGCTCACTGCAACCTCTGCCTCCCTGGTTCAAGTGATTCTCCTGCCTCAGCCTCCTGAGTAGCTGGGATTACAGGCAGGTGCCACCATGCCCGGCTAATTTTTGTATTTTTAGTAGAGATGAGTTTTCACCATCTTGGTCAGGCTGGCGTCGAACTCCTGACCTTGTGATCCGCCCACCTCGGCCTCCCAAAGTGCTGGGATTACAGGCGTGAGCCACTGTGCTCGGCCTAAATTGCACAATTCAATGGTTTTTAGTGTATATATGTGTGCAATCATCACCACTATCTAATTTTATACTATTTTCTTCATCCTTCCTCCCAGCCCCTGGCAACCATTAATCTACTTTCTCTCTGTAGATCTGCCTCCTACGTGGAATCGTGCAATACGTGCTGTTTCGTGACTGGCTTTTCTTCACTGGGCAGAATGTTGTCAAGGTGCAGCCATGCTGTGGCACGTATTAATACTTCATTCACTTTACGGTTGAATAATATTCCATTAAAAGACTACAATATTACAGAAGATTTTGTGTCTCTATTCATCAATTAATGGACATATGATTTGTTTTCACTTTTTGGCAATTTTGAATAATGCTGCTATGAACATGGGTACACAAGTTTCAGTGTGGACACGTTTTCATTTCTCTTGGGTCTCTACCTAGGAGTGGAGTTGCTGGGTCATATGGTAATTCTATGCATAACCTTTTCAGCAACTGCCATACAATTTTCCAGCTGCATCATTTGACATTCCTTTTTTTTTTAAGATGGTGTTTCACCATGATGGCAGGCTGGTCTTGAACTCCTGACCTCAGATGATCCACTCACCTCAGCCTCCCAAAGTGTTAGGATTACAGGCGTGAGCCACCATGCCTGGCCTTTTTGTTTTTTTTAAAGATGGGGTTTCACCATATTGGCCAGGCTGGTCTCGAACTCCTGACCTCAGATGATCCACTCACCTCAGCCTCCCAAAGTGCTGGGATTACAGGCGAGAGCCACCGCGCCCGGCACCATTTGACATTCCTACCAACAATGTATGAAGGTTCCAATTTCTCCCTATCTCTTCAACACTTATTATGATCTGTCTTTTTTTTTTCTTTTTGAGACAAAATTTTGCTCTTGTTGCCCAGGCTAGAGTGCAATGGCACGATCTCAGCTCACCGCAACCTCTCCCTCGGGGGTTCAAGGGATTCTCCTGCCTCAACCTCCCTAGTAGCTGGGATTACAGGCATGCGCCACCATGCCCGGCTATTTTGTATTTTTAGTAGAGATGGGGTTTCTCCATGTTGGTCAGGCTGGTCTTGAACTCCTGACCTCACATGATCTGCCCGCCTCAGCCTCCCAAAGTGCTGGGATTACAGGCGTGAGCCACCGTGCCTGGCTGTCCTCTGTCTTTTTCATGCTAGCAGCTTGGCAACAGTGTGATCTCTCCTTGCCTTTCAGGCTGCTCCCTTGTCCCCATCCTGACAATGACCCTGATTCCGCCTGGGTTGCCCCCTCCCTTACAACCAAACCGTATGTGATCTACAATGCCATCTCCTCTATGTGAATGAGATAGCTGGAGAGCACATGGCCTGAAGTCCCTAATTTAACGGGCATCCCAGGCACCGTAGCTCACGCCTCTAGTCCCAGCACTTTGGGAGGCCAAGACAGAAGAACCGTTTGGACCAGGAGTTCCTGACCAGCCTGGACAACATAGGGAGACCCCATCTCTACTGAAATAAACAAAGAAAGAAAGAAAGAAAAAAAATTAGCCAGGCATGATGGTGGGAATCTTAGTCCTAGTTACGCTGTAATTCCAGCTACCAGGGAAGCTGAGAAGGAAGGCTGTCTTGAGCCCAGGAGTTCAAGGCTTCAGTGAGCTGTGATCACGTTACTGCACTCCAACCGGGGTGACAGAGCGAGACCCTGAATATAAAATAAAAATAAATAAATAAATGAGAGAAAGAAAGAAAGAAAAAGAAAGAAAGATAGAAAAAGAAAGAGAAAAAGAAGGGAAAGAAAGAGAAAGAAAGAAAAAGAGAAAAAGAAAGGAAAGAAAGAGAAAGAAAGAAAGAAAGAAAAAGAAAGAAAGAGAGAGAAAAAGAAAGGAAAGAAAGAAAAAAGAAAGAAAGAAAGAAAGAAGAAAGAAAGAAAGAAAGAAAGAAAGAAAGAAAGAAAGAAAGAAAGAAAGAAAGAAAGAAAGAAAAGGCACCCATTAAGGGTAGAAAACAACGTCTGGCTGAGTTCACAGATTGGTGGAGGGAAGCCGAGTGCTCTACTTTGCCAGGCAGCGCGTACCACACATATCTGTTTATCCGATCCTCACAACGCTCCTGTGAGGTAGGTGGGCAATTTTCAATATCCTGCGGTTTTATGAGTGGCCTGGTCGGTATGCTGGGTGCTTCCTCTCTGCACTAGCCACGGCAGAGGGACAGCGTTGAGTCAAAAGGGAGTACAGTCAAGTATGGGTGCACAAAAAGCATATTTGCCATCCTGGTAAGCTGTAAGGCCTTCTTGGAGGAGATGCTCCCTGATAGACGTCTTACAGGATAGAGCTGAGAAAGGAGAGTGGGGAGTAAGTATTCCAAGGTGAGGGAGAAGTGCACTTGGCATCCTGGAAGCTTGAAAGTGCATGACTTGGCCAGGCAGAGTGGCTCATGTCTGTAATTCTAGCACTTTGGGAGGCTGAGGTGGGCAGATCACTTGAGGCCGGGAGTTTGAGACCAGCCTGGGCAGCATAGCAAGACTGCATCTCTATAATTTGTGTGGGTGGGGGCGGGGGAGACAGTCTCACTCTGTCACCCAGGCTGCAGTGCAGTGGTGCAATCTTGGCTCGCTGCAACCTCCGCCTCCTGGGTTCAAGAGATTCTTGTGCCTCAGCCTCTCAAGTAGCTGGGACTGCAGGCATGCGCCACTACCACACCCAGCTAATTTTTGCATTTTTAGTAGAGACAGGGTCTCTCCATTTTGACCAAGCTGGTCTCAAACTTCTGCTCACGTTATCTGCCTGCTTTGACCTCCCAATGTGCTGGGTTTTCAGGTGTGAGCAACCGAGCCCGGCCAAAAAAATTCTTTTTTTTTTTTTTTTGACGGAGTCTCACTCTGTCACACAGGCTGGAGGACAATGACACCATCTCGGCTCACTGCAACCTCTGACTCCTTGGTTCAAGTGATTCTCCTGCTTCAGCCTCCCAAGTAGCTGGGACTACAGGTGCGTGCCACCACACCCGGCTATTTTTTGTATTTTTAGTAGAGACAGGGTTTCACCAAGTTGGCCAGGATGGTCTTGATCTCTTGACCTTGTGATCCACTCACCTTGGACTCCCAAATGCTGGGATTACGTGAGCCACCACACTCGGCACAAATTCTTTTAATTAAAAACAAAAAGAAAAAGAAAGTGCCTGGCTTTGCCCTTCCCGGCAGCCCCGTGTGGCTGGAACATAGGTATGGGTTGCCGATCAGTGAGGCCCGAGAGGTAAGCTGAAGCTAGATGGTGCAAGACCTCCTCGGCCTTCTTAAGGAGTTTGGACTTTGGACTTCATCCTGAGGCAGTGGGTAATTTTGCAGAGTTTTAGGGAAATATCAGAATGATTGCGCTGGCTGCAGAGGTCTCCACAAATCACTGAGGAATCTGGTTTAGCTGCAGCTGATGGCGGCGGGGAGGAGGGATGGAGACTGGAGTCCAAGGGTTCTCGTGAGTCTCATCTCAGCCGTCTCCATGGTGACACTGGAAGATGGTACAGTTCCTTCTAATCAAATTTCCTTGCTGAAATTTCAAGTGTTTTGTTTCAGGCTGGCCTAGAGCTTGGCTTCACCCACTTGTCTCTGACACACAGAGGCAAACTGAGCAATGAAGGAGTGGGGAAAGAAATACCGGGAGGAGATGGGAAGAAACAGAGAAGCCCCCGTGGTGCCACCACCCTGTGCAACCTGAGACACTCACCCTCCATTCTCCACCTCCAGGTCCCTCTAAAACCAACACCAAGTGAAAATCAAGATATGCTTCCTGGGAAGAAGAGCCTTTCATCTTGTATTCACACAGACTCTAAAGAGGGGACCAACACTTTTGTCCAGGGTTCTGAGTGATCATCCATTCATGAGCTGTAAGGCTGCAAGGCTCTTTAGAAATCTCCTAAAGCCCTCCCTTGACTTAGCCCTCCCTCTGCCTCTCACCCCGCCTTTTATTTGTAGATGAAGAAACAGAGGCTTGCATTATGGAAGTGACTTTCATAAAGGTTAAAATTCCAAAGGGGCCGGGCGTGGTGGCTCACGCCTGTAATCTCAGCACTTTGGAAGGCTGAGGCGGGCAGATCACTTGAGGTCAGGAGTTTGAGACCAGCCTGGCCAACATGATGAAATCCTGTCTCTACTAAAAAAAAAAAAAAAAAGCTGGGCACAGTGGCTCATGATTGTAATCCCAGCACTTTGGGAGGCCGAGACGGGTGGATCATGAGGTCAGGAGTTCGAGACTAGCCTGGCCAATATGGCGAAACTCCGTCTCTACTTAAAATGCAAAATTTAGCTGGGCGTGGTGGCGTACACCTGTAATCCCAGCTACTCGGGAGACTGAGGCAGGAGAATTGCTTGAACCTGGGAGGCAGAGGTTGCAGTGAGCCAAGATTATGCCACTGTACTCCAGCCTGGGCAGCAGAGCAAGACTCCATCTCAAAAAAAAAAAAAAATTCCAAAGTTACTCTCAAAAAATTAAAATAGAATTACCATATGATTCAACAATTCCACTTCTGAGTAAGTACCCAAAAGAATTGAAAGCATGAGGACCTCATGGCGCCACGGCAGCGCGTCTGACTCCAGATCAGAAGAATTGAAAGCACGAACTCAAATGGATATTTCCATGCCAATGTTCATGACAACATTAGTCACAATAGCCAAAAGGAAAAAAAAAATAGCCAAAAGGTGGAAGCAACCCAAATGTTCATCAACCGATGAATGCACAAAGGTTCCCTTAATATACATATAAGGGAATGTTATTCAGCATTAAAAGGAGATGAAATTCAGACACATGCTACCTTATGGATGGACCTTGAAGCCATTGTGTGAAATAAAATAAGCCCGATACAAAAAGACAAAAATTGTATGAGTCCATTTATATGACCTAGAATAGTCAAATTCAGAGACAGCAGAATGGTGGTCCCGGGAGCTGAAGGGAGAGGGCAGTGTGAGTTACAGTTTGCAGAGCATGGAGTTTCAGTTTGGGGTGATGAAACAGTTCTGGAGATGAATGGTGGCGATGGTTACATAACAACGTGAATGTACCTAATGCCATTGACCTGTGCACTTAAAAATGGTTAAGATGGTAAGTTTTATGTACGATGGTTTTATGTTATGTATATTTTGCCACAATAAAAAAAAAAAGAAATGCAGACACACACACACATTTCAAAGGAACAAAGATCCAGATATCTTAGGTTTAGCAGCATTCATTTCTTAATAACAGGATCTATATACCTTTCTCTCTTTTGATGTGGGTAACCAAGGAGTTGATCTGGTTTAAATGCCTTCATTGTGAGGACCCTATGAATTATGTAACTGATCAGCTTACCTTTTCCACCATGACTGCTAGAAAGCTTCGGATAAGATCTGTAGTACACTTACACAAAAGAAGTATCCAGAACTTCTGAGTCTCCTTCCTTCCTCCCTCCCTCCCTCCTCCCCTCCTCTTTCTTTGTTTCTTTGTTTCTTTCTTTCTTCTTTCTTTCTTTCTTTCTATTTCTTTCTTTCAAAGTTTCTTGCTGTTACCCACTGAAGCGATCCTCTCACCTCAGCCTCTCAGGTAGCTAAGACTACAGGTGTGTGTCACCATGCTGGGCGTAGGGGGTCTTGCTATGTTGTTAGAGCTGGTTTAGAACTATTCGGCTCAAGTGATTCTCTTACCTCTGCCTCCCAAAGTGCTGGGATCACAGGTGAGCCGCATCACCTGGCCTGGGTCTCATTTGTGTAAGTCTAATTGTTGGCCACATTTTAAAGTTTTATCTTTGCTTTTCCTTTCTTCTTTCTCATGTATTTTTAAAAAATAACCCTTTTAGGCCGGGTGCAGTGGCTCACGCCTGTAATCCCAGCACTCTGGGAGGCCAAGGCGGGCGGATCACCTGAGGTCGGGAGTTCAAGACCAGCCATGACCAACATGGAGAAACCCCGTCTTAAAAAAAAAACAACAAAAAAAACCCTTTTAATATTACGAAAGTATACATATGCATTTTAGAAAATTTGAAAATAAAGACAAGCAAACAATTAAAAAGTAAAATGTTCAGATTCCCACTATCCAAATATCATCATTAACACCTTAGGTTATGGTCTTCTTTTTACTAAAATGAATGATTACATTTATTCTAAACCTTGCTTTTTTCAGCCAAGCATCTCCACTTTCCATTACAGTAAATTTTTATCTCATCCAATATTCAAATTATATTTAAATTTCTCCAGTTGACTCCAAAATCTCAGTTTTTCCAGAGCAGTATCCAATCTAGGATCACCTATTGCATCTGATTATTACGGCCCTTTTGTCTCTTTTAATCTAGCGAAAGTCAGCTAGGCATGGTGGCTCATGCCTGCAATCCCAGTACTTTGGGAGGCCAAGGCAGGTGGATCACCTGAGGTCAGGAGTTTGAGACCAGCCTCGCCAACATGGTGAAACCCTGTCTCCACAAAAATACAAAAATTAGCTGGGCGTGGTGATGCACACCTGTAATTCCAGCTACTCGGGAGGCAGAGGCTGAGGCAGGAGAATCCCTTGAACTCAGGAGGTGGAGGTTGCAGTGAACCGAGATCGTGCCACTGCACTCCAGCCTGGGCAACAAGAGCAAAACTCCATCTCAAAAAAAGTAGCAAAAATAATTTAAAAATATACTTGTTGAAGGCTAGTTGTCCTGGATAATTTCCCACCCTCTGACATTGTGTTATTGGTTCCTTTTGGTGTCATTCATCTTGTTCTTCCATCCTGTATATTTCCTGTAAACTGGAATTAATACCTAAAGGCCGATGGACCCAAGTAAAACACTTTTTGACTATAATAAATAATTATCATTAATTTTGTGTTGAATCACTGCTAAAGATACACTCTCTTGTTGAGGATTAGTAACGCACTAGCAGAACTCAGATTAATGTCTGGATTAAGGTAATAACAACCTGAACCTGCTATCATACAGTGAGATTGTCCTACCTGCATCTAGGAACCTGTATGGTGTTACTTCAACCCTGTAAACACTCAGTTCTCCACCAACTACTAATGTATAATATTAACATAATGGTTTAACTGCAATTGGTAATCCTTGTTAGAAAGGATTTGCCACTGCTGGGTGTGGTGGCTCACGCCTGTAATCCCAGCACTTTGGGAGGCCAAGGTGGGTGGATCACCTGAGGTCAGGAGTTCGAGACCAGTCTGGCCAACATGGTGAAACTCCATCTCTACTAGAAATACAAAAATTAGCCAGGCATGGTGCTGCATGCCTGTAATCTCAGCTACTCAGGAGGCTGAGGGAGGAGTGATCACTTGAACCTGGGAGGTGGAGATTGCAGTGAGCCGAGATTGCCCCATTGCACTCCAGCCTGGGCAACAGAGCAAGACTCTGTCTCAAAAATAATAATAATAATAAATCAATAAATAATAAAAGGATTTGCCAAAGTATGCTTTTGTAATCCTACATTTTGTTTTTGTTTTTTACAAAGCAGTTTCCCTCGTCAACTGGGACTGTTTGGCTACTGTGAAATCGTTTCTACCGGAAAAAGGAATAAGTCTTTATTTATTTTTTTTGGTTTTAGTAGGGAGAGGCTTGGAATAATGGCCCCTTCCCACAGTGACGTTCCATCAGTCTATGGGATGTTTTCACTTTTTAGTTTTGAGTGTAAGCAAACTCTCTACGGTGGCAAAGAAAAAAAATCCCTAAGATCTCTGCGTCATGATCGGCGAGGCCAGCCAGCTTTCCGTTCCGATTGTTTCCGGAGAGCGGGCAGGAGCTCTGTCCCGAGCCTGCTTTTGCAGCGGGCCCCGCGGCTGCTGAGAACATCTGCGGCCCCCGCGCTGCCGGAGGCGGGCGCTCTGCGGGCGGGAATCTTCAGGATGAAGTGGAGGCACCCGCACTCCTGTTCTCCAGGCTGGAGCCTTCTCCTCCTTGGCCCGCCTAACCTTTAAGGAAACGGAAAGGTGCCCACCACTAGAGGGCTGTTTACACACTTTTATTAAACAGCTGAAGTTTGTGCGCACAGAATCAGACAGGAAACTCAAGTTTTAGAAGTCGTGAAAAACTTTACGAAAAGAAAAAAATAATTATAGAGAGATCGTTTAATTGGAAACATCACTCTTGGAGAAAAATAAAAACAATCTTATTCCTTTGAAAAGCTCTAGGAAAAGCCCCGTGTTTCGACTGCCCGGCTAGCTCAGTCGGTAGAGCATGGGACTCTTAATCCCAGGGTCGTGGGTTCGAGCCCCACGTTGGGCGGCTCACGTTTTGCTTTCATTCAAACAACTTCAGGTCTCGTCAACGGTAATAACCGACTTCAGCCCGGATGTTCTTGTCTTTTAATAATTCAATACGTAAAAAAATACTAAGACCGAACTAATTTTAAAAAGAAAGAATGGGGCTGGGCGCAGTGGCTCACGCCTGTAATCCCAGCGCTTTGGGAGGCCAATGCGGGTGGATCATGATGTTCAGGAGTTCGAGAGCAGCCTGGCCAATATGGAGACCCATCCTCTCTACTAAAACTACAAAAATTAGCTGGGCGTGGTCACGGCAGGCGCCTGTAGTCCCAGCTGCTCCGGAGCCTAAGGCAGGAGAATCGCTTGAACCCAGGAGGCGGAGGGTGCAGTGAGCCCAGATGCCACCGCACTCCAGCCTGGAAGATACAGCAAGACTCCGTTTCAAAAAAAAAAAAAAAAAAAAAGCGGCATTGAAACCAGAAAATTTTGTCTTGTAAATTACACAGTTAAAGGTTATCTGCTGTAGAAAAGTATTTGTTGCTGAGTGGTCTTTTTGAAGGGCAGCTGAATGCCAAAGGTTAGGGGATAAGACGACATGAAAATTAACGAAATTGTTGAGTTCATCATATTACCGAAGTAATCTCTGTCAAAACGGTTGGAATGTTTATTTTTTACTTAATGTTATGCGATATTGAAGATTACTTTGGAGAACAGCTGCATTATATTTGTAAATCACTGTAAGGTTGTTTTAGTGATTGTGAACAGAGCCTTAGAACGTTTTAAATCTTTTTTCTTTCCTTTTTTTTTTTTTTTTTTTTGCTGAATGCTTCTATGCTTCCTATGTATAGATCCTTTTTTTTTTTAAGTTGGTGATTCAAACCAATAGCTTTTCCTGCAGCCATTTTAGAGTCTCAAAACACATTTCAAAACGAGTCATTCTCTTTCCCTTATGTTTTCCTAAAAACCTCACTTTCTTTGGGAAAAACTGTTATATTTTGACAGCTGCAAGTTTTTTCCTCGTCTTACATATTTTTAGTTATTCCCAGCAATTCTCAAATATTCTCCACAATTACTCTATGTTATCAATTCAAAATACAATTTCAGACCTTGGAAGAAAGGCATTAAAAAATTTCAGCATCAGAAATGAAGATACCCAAACACTCCCATCATTACAGAGGCATAATTAATTGATAGGTGATGGGAGGCCGGGTGGATTTTTTCTGGAGAAGTAAACCAAATGGAAGAAAAAGCAAATAGGTAAATTGATGAAAGGTCAATGAAAATGCCATACATCCATTTAAAATAGGAGAGTGGGGTTATGGATTGAATTGTGTCCCCCCACAAAATTCGTATGTTAAAATCCTAACCCTCAGGGCTTCAGAATGAAATCTTATTTGGAAAAAGCTCTGTTGCAGATGTAATTAGTTAAGATGAGGTTGTACCACAGTAGGGTGGCCTCCTAATCCTTTATAACTGGTGTCTTTATATGTATAAAAAAGGGAAATTTGGAAAAAGGCACAGGAACCCAGACACCAACATTTAGATACCTGGAAGAAAGCCATGTGCAGATAAAGGCGGAAACTGGGGTGATGCTTGTTCAAGCCAAGGAACACCAAACGCTTCTGCAACCCAAGGAACGCCAAACGCTTCTGCAACCTAAGGAACACCAAACGCTTCTGCAACCTAAGGAACACCAAAGATTGCCAGCAAACCACCAGAAGCTAGGGGAGAGGCATGGCACAGATTCTTCCCAACACCTTTACATGGGATGTCTAGCCTCCAGAACTGTGAAATAATAAATTTCTGTTTGGCACTCCCAGGAAACTAATACAATCAGTATTCCAGTTGGGAGATAATTTTAATTTTAAATTGTATTATTTATTATTTTATTATACCTTATATTAAGTAATTGTCATCATCTTCATTCTCAAAAAGCTTTTATGAAAGCAATAGTTTGTTTTGATGCAGTCCTAAATTAAAGTCAAAGGAGGAAGTTAGGATCACAGAGCCTTCAGAAGTAGCATTTTAACAAGCTTAATCTTAAAGGATAATTTTTCTTATTGTTGGCTGATGATTTATTATGTTGACATTACTATTTGTACTAAAAAAATGCAAAGATATACCACATGAAATACATTTTATTCTCTCATGGAAATCACATTTGAAGATTTTGAAGATTTTATGTTCAATTAATCTATAAATGAACTTTTTTCTTTCTTTTTTTTTTTTTTTAGAGACAGAGTCTTGGTCTGTCACCCAGGCTAGAGTGCAGTGGTGCGATCTCCGCTCTCTACAACCTCTGTCTCCAGGTTCAAGCAATTCTCCTGCCTCAACCTCTAGAGTAGCTGGGATTACAGGTGCCCACCACCATGCCCAGCTAATTTTTGTATTTTTAGTACAGATGGGGGTTTCACCATGTTGACCAGGCTGGTCTCAAACTCCTGACCTCATGACAACCTCTGTCTCCGGGTTCAAGCAATTCTCCTGCCTCAGCCTCTAGAGTAGCTGGGATTACAGGTGCCCACCACCATGCCCAGCTAATTTTTGTATTTTTAGTACAGATGGGGATTTCACCATGTTGACCAGGCTGGACTCAAACTTCTGACCTCGTGATCCACCCACCTTGGCCTCCCAAAGTGCTGGGATTACAGGTTTGAGCCACTGCGCTCGGCCTATAAATGAACATTTTAAGACAGTGTGCTAATTCAATGCAGTCCAGTTTCTTCAACAAGTAAATGGCAAGAAAAAGACAGACAGACATCTTAATCAAATGAAATGTGTGGACTTTGTTCACAGTCCTAATGAAACATATATGAGACAATCAGGGAATCTGAACACAGACTGGGTACTTGAAGATAAGGAGTTATTTGCATTTAATTGCAATAATGTCATTTAGAGATACATACTAAATTGTTTATGAATAAAATAGACATGATCTCTGGAATCCGTGTATATGCATTTTTGGGGAGAGAAGAATGAAGAGATTTTAATGAAACAAGATTGGGCACCTGTTAATAACTGTAGAAGTTGAGTGACTTGGCCGGGCCTGGTGGCTCACGCCTGTAATCTTTGGAGGCCAAGGCGGGCGGATCACCTGAGGTCGGGAGTTCAAGACCAGCCTGACCAACATGGTGAAATCCTGTCTTGAAAAAAAATTAAAAAAAAAAAAGAAGTTGAGTGACTCATACAACAGAGTTTATGACACTAATGCCTCTACTATTGCATGTGTTTACATTTTTCCATAAATTTAAATACCATTAGATTACGCAACAACAAAAGTGTCCTAATCTCTGTGGCCCAGTGATCACACTTAGCATCACTAAGGGTGTGACGACCAGCTATCATGTGCTGATGATTTAATATGAGGGGAAGTGCACAGCATCACCTTTAAAAGATGCTTGTTAAAACGCTCAACTTAGATCTAATCAAGTCTTTAGACCTGACTTTACTTTTATAGAAAACATAAGTAACAAGCAACACCGTGAGTAAATAAGCAGGTGAATCCAGAATGCCAGCTATTCAACAAAGGCCTGGGGTTTTCAGAAAGCAAATACTAATACTAAGTAAAGACCAAAAGCACTACTAAAAAAGGGGGAGGTAACTGTATTTGAGCCACGGACTGCCCCTGCAGCCCCAGTGACAGTCTGCAGAAGCCAATTAATTCTGTTCTCAGAATGTCTTAAATCATAAAATAAAAAAACAGGATTGTAAAAAAAGCTGCATTAAAACATAGTTATCAATTTTTTTTTTTTTTTGGAGACAGAGTCTTGCTCTGTCATCCAGGCTGGAGTGCAGTGGCCCAATCTTGGCTCACTGCAACCTCCGCCTCCCGGGTTCAAGAGATTCTCCTGCCTCAGCCTCCCCAGTAGCTGGGAATACAGGCGCGCGCCACCACGCCCAGCTAACTTTTGTATTTTTTTTAGTAGAGACAGGGTTTCACCGTGTTGGCCAGGATGGTCTCGATCTCTCGACCTCGTGATCCACCCACCTCAGCCTTCCAAAGTGCTGGGATTACAGGCGTGAGCTACTGCGCCCGGCCGTATTATTCATTTATAATAGAATGTATTATAAGGTAGTATTACAGAAGTAATATACTAGTATTATGGTAGTATATTGTAGAATTGTTATAATATAATATTATAATGTAATATTATAATGTAGTGTTCATTTATAATATGAAATGCTAAATTTTAATTAGAATTTGGTGAAAATAAAAATGTAATTTTGGTTCTCATCCAACTTCATAGACCCCTTGAATTGTATCCATGGCCTCCTATGTTAAGAACATCTCCTCTGGGTTTAAAAAGACAAGAGATCTCAGCACTTTGGGAAGCCAAGGTGGGCGGATCACAAAGTCATGAGATCGAGACCATCCTGGCCAACATGGTGAAACCCCGTCTCTACTAAAAATACAAAAATTAGCTGGGCGTGCTGGCATGCGCCTGCAGTCCCAGCTACTCAGGAGGCTGAGGCAGGAGAATTGCTTGAATCCGGGAGGCGGAGGTTGCAGTGAGCTGAGATCGCGCCACTGCACTCCAGCCTGGCGCCTGGCGACAAAGCAAAACTCTGTCTCAAAAAAAAAAAAATAAAAAAAACAAGTCATTTGGCCGGGCGTTGTGGCACATACAGGTAATTCCTGCATTTTGGGAGGCCAGGGGAGGCAGATCACTTGAAGTCAGGAGTTCGAGACCATCCTGGCCAACATGGTGACATCTTGTCTCTACTAAAAAAATACAAAAATTGGCTGGGCACTGGTAGCAGGCACCTGCAATCCCAGCTACTTGGGAGGCTGAGGCAGGAGAATCACTTAAGCCCAGGAGGCGGAGGTTGCAGTGAGCCAAGATTTGAGACTCTGTCACAAAAAAAAAAAAAAAAAAAAAGAGATGTAACAATCATCTGCTCAGTTCTGGGGCATAATTTAAAAAAAGAGAGATTTAACAATAAAATGTAATACATTGTCATTGAATGAACCTTGTTTTGAAAAAAGAAGGATACAAACAAGTGAGGATATTTGAAGTGAGTACTGTATAATTTTAGGAAATTGTTATTCCCTATTGATATAGATTTCTTTCTTTTTTTTTTTTGAAGACAGGGTTTCACCATGTTGGTCAGGCTGGTCTTGAACTCCCGACCTCAGGTGATCCACCCACCTTGGCCTCCAGAGTGCTTGGATTACAGGAGTGAGCCATCATACCCGGCCTTGATCTGGAACTCTTGACCTCATGATCTGCCCGCCACAAGTGCTGGGATTACAGGCGTGAGCCACTGCACCCGGCACCCGGCTAAAATGTATTATTCTTTCTACTTTTCTGTGTGTTTGAATTTTTTATAATACAATCTTTAAAAAGTGACTTTAAAAATATTTTTATTGAGGTATAATATAGGTTAGGTAAAGTGCATTACTTCTAAGTGCACAACTTGATGAATTTTTGTTTTGTTTTTTTGAGACGAAGTCTCGCTCTGTCGCCAGGCCAGAGTGCAGTGGTGCGATCTCGGCTCACTGCAACCTCCGCCTCCCAGGTTCAAGCGATTCTCCTACCTCAGCCTCCCAAGTAGCTGGGACAAAAAGCATGCGCCACCACGCCCAGCTAATTTTTGTGTTTTTAGAGACGGGTTTTCACCATACTGGGCAAGATGGTCTCAATCTCTTGACCTCGTGATCCACCTGCCTTGGCCTCCCAAAGTGCTGATATTACAGGCGTGAGTCACTGCGCCTGGCCAGCTTGATGAATTTTTACATGTGTAAAACATGTAACACCATCTAACCACACCAGATTAAGATACAGAACATTGCCCCTAATTTCTAACTCTATTGATAAAGTATGTACTCTCATGTCTGATTTCTTTTGTACAACACAAGTTCCTGCTATACTAAAACCAGTTTTCAGAGACTTGATGATACCGTGTTTGGCAAGAATGTGGAAAAACAAGCCTTCTCTTAAATTGCTAGTTGAAATGTAAAACGATGAAACCTTTCACAATGCAGTTTAAAAGGCCCACATTCTTTGACCTAGTAATTCTACATCTTGGGTCCTAAAAAAAATAAAAGCAAAGTGCACAAGGCAGGCATGGTGGCATGCATCTGTAGTCCCAGCTACTCTGGAAGTTGAGGTGTAAGGACTGCTTGAGCTTAGGATTCCAGGCTGCAGTGGGCTATGACAGCCTCTGCATTCTAGCCTGGACAACACAGTGAGACTCTGTCTCCTAAAAAAAAAAAAAAAAAAAAGAAGAACAAATGCTGGGCGGGGTGGCTCACACCTGTAATCCTCAGCACTTTGGGAGGCTGAGGCGGGTAGATAACCTGCAGTCAGGAGTTCAAAACCAGCCTGACCAACATGGTGAAACCCTGCCTCTAAAAGAAAAAAAAAAAGAAATAATATTAAAAAAAAGGCAATGTGCACAAAGATTAGATAAATCTTGAAATATTTATATTATGGTATGTCAAAAGCTATTGAAAATGTGAGATATTCATGCTTATAACCCCAGCACTTTGGAAGGCTGAGGCTTGAGGCCAGAGTTTGAAACCAGCCTGGTCAACATAGTAAAACCACGTCTCTGCAAAAATAAAATTATTAGCTGGGTGTGGTGGCGCCCACCTGTAGTCCCAGCTACTGCGGAGGCTGAGGTGGGAGGATTGCTTGAACCCAGGAGCTCCAAGCTGCAGAGCCATGATCATGCCACTGTGCTCCAGCCTGGGAGACAGAGCAAGACCCTGTTTCAAAAAAAAAACAAAGGTGATATAGACCTATATGTAATTTGAACGACCTCCAGGACATATTATTATGTTAAAAAAGAATGCAACTGAACAATACGTACAGGCCATTTGTGGTAAAAGAAAACACAAGGCCAGACATGTTGGCTCACGCCTGTAATCCCTGCACTTTGGGAGGCCGAGGCAGGTGGATCACCTGAGGTCAGTAGTTTGAGACCAGCCTGGCCAACAAGGTGAAACCCCGTCTCTACTAAAAGTAAAAAAAAAAAAAAAAATTTCTGAGCATGGTGGTGGATGCCTGTAATCCCAGCTACTCAGGAGGCTGAGGCAGGAGAATCAGTCTCTTTCCCACCTCCATATTTTGTCTGGCCAGCTCCCCCAACAAAGGTAACCACAGTTACAAGTTGTTTGGGAATGCATGAGTTTTTTTAATCCTAGAACCATCTTTGTGTTATTTCTGTTTTTGTACTGAAGTAAACTTGCCTTTATGTTTTAATTACAGGTTCATGATGCAATAATTCAAAAATATAAAATGCAAAAATAAAGGGCAAAGCTTAAGGAACACTTTTACGTCCCCTCATTTACCCTCCCACCATTTGGCATGTGCGTTTTTCTCCACTCACTTTTTGTTTTCTCTCTTTTTTAAAAAAATGGAGTTACGACCAGGTGCGGTGGCTCACACCTGTAATTCCAGCACTTTGGGAGGTGGATCAGGAGTTCAAGACTGGTCTGGCCATCATGATGAAACACCATCTCTACTAAAAATACAAAAATTAGCTGGGCATGGTGGCACGTAACTGTAATCCCAGCTACTTGGGAGGCTGAGGCAGGAGAATTGCTTGAACCCGGGAGGCGGAGGTTGCAGTGAGCCGAGATCGCGCCACTGCACTCCAGCCTGGCACCTGGTGATGGAGTGAGAATCTGTCTCAAAAGATAAAATAAAATAAAATAAAAATAAATAAAGAGGGCCGTGGAATTGGTGGGGTGTGGAACTCTGACAGCGGAGAGCTTAGAAACCCATGGAGACAAAGGTTTGTGTAGGACAAAGGTTTGCACAGGGGATGCAGGCAGCCTAAGGGCTGTTTGTGGAAGGATTCAGATACTTTGGGGTTTACCCTCATTCATTGAGCGCTTATTCATTGTTGAGCACTGTGCTAAGCCTGTATATGTAATTCTCACATTAAACTCAGGTGCTATTTGGCAGCTGAGCCAATGAAGTTGTTTTTGTACAAGGAACGACATAAAGAAATTCGTCTGTTTAGGCCAGGCACGGTGGGTCATGCCTGTAGTCCCAGCACTTTGAGAGGCCGAGGTCGGAGGATCACGAGGTCAGGAGTTCTAGACCAGCCTGGTCAACATGGTGAAACCTGGCCTCTACTAAAAATACAAAAATTAGCTGGGCGTGGTGGCACGTGCCTGTCTGTAATCCCAGCTACTCCAGAGGCTGAGGCAGGAGAATCTCTTGAGCCTGGGAAGCGGAGGTTGCACTGTCGCCAAGGCTGGAGCACCACTGCACTCCAGCTTAGGCTAAAAAAAAAAAAAAAGACAGAAAAGAAAAGAAAAATGTATAATGTTGAAGAAATCTGTGTGTTTAGAGTGTGTACATTCAATTAGAGCTCAAAAAATTAGATGACAAAAAAACACAAACGGGGCAGGCATGGAATGCAGACGTTGGCATATGCACACTAGCCTTTTCAGAAAGCAGAGCTCCATCATCCCGGTCAAAGCCTGTCTAGTGTTTCCCACGTCATCTTACTCATTTCCGCAGGGCTGGGGCTGGCGAAGAGGAGGCAGACCCGGGAGCCAACAAATGGCTGTCAATCCCACCAAACAGACTCGGCAGTGGGCTTGCTAAACAGTGAAGCTTCCAGAAGCGGACTCCGCTTCCCACCCCCCTGTGGCCAGATCGCTGACCCTAAAGCTTGTCTATGTAAAAGCTAGCGGAATGCTTTTGAATGTAGGTTTCAGAGGCAGCCCTATTCTCTCTCGCTATTTCAACATCAACGGGGGGCTTATCTGCCCGAGAGACTACGCAACTGGGCCTTTTCCATTCTTTTATCACCAGTGGCTCACCGCCCCCCGTCGCCCCCATGGCCAGCTCCACCTTAACCTCCCTCGAAACAAACTCTCCGCTTTACCGACCCGCAGCAGGCGGGGGGATGGGGAATGGAGGGTGGGGGATGGAAACTGGCTGGGGTGGGGGTGAGGGGGGCTGGGGTGGGGGTGAGGGTGGCCGGCCCCTCCCCCACCCGGCTGCTCCTCTACCGACTCGGAACTACCAGTCCCGGCGTGCCCCGGGGCGGCGCGGGCGCAGGGGCGCGAGCGCGGCGGGCTGCAGTTGGCTGGGGCAGCGGCTGCGCGAGTCGCGGTGCTGTGAGGTCAGCCGCCGCTGGCAAATCCGGTTCAGGATGTAGAGCTGGCGGTGCCTGACGGCACGTCTGACGCGAAGTTGGGTGGGGTAGAGAGTAGGGGGCGGTAGTCGGGGGTGGTGGGAGAAGGAGGAGGCGGCGAATCACTTATAAATGGCGCCGAAGCAGGACCCGAAGCCTAAATTTCAGGAGGGTGAGTAGGAGTATTTTTGAAAAATGCACCTAACAGCGCAGGAGATAAAGGCGGGCTGGACGTGGTTGAAGTTTGGGGGCCGGGGGCGGCGCGGGGTGCGCCCTGAGAAGGCGGCGGACGGTGCTTTGTGCAGGGAAAGCGCATTGCGGATGGTAATTCCGATGCGTCATTCTGAGAAAGCGCTTTGTGAAGCGAGAGCGCTACGCAGGCGTTAGAGCGGGAGAGGGAGCGTTCGGCGCGTGGCACACCTTTGTCAAGTGTTTGTTATTTTTCTGAGGAAGAGGGCGCAGAGAGAGCAGCCTATTGTAGGGAGGCGACGGGAGCGCCATGGCGGCGGTTAGGGGAAGTGATGTGGCGGCGGGGGGAGGGGCAGCGGTCGTTTCGGGCGGTCCTGCGGGGCTCCCGGCTGCTTGTGCGGCCACGGCTGGCGGTTTGGTGCTGCCTGGAGCCCCGGGGTGGTCGCGTTCGGGGGAGACTTGGAGCTGCGAAAGTGGGGGTGGGTTTGGCGCCACGGGGCGGGAGAACTGCGTTGTAAAATGGCCGTTACAAAATGGCGGCGCCATCATGGCCGCCGGCGTCTCGGCTCTATGTGCAGGCGCAGCTTCAGGGCAGATGCAGCGCCCCCTTCTGTGACGACCCCAAGGTTGCCGGGGCCCTCCGCTTCAGAGTGGTGGGTGGGGACAAAAAAAAAAAAGGTTCAGTGGGATGAGCGTTTTTCTCCGCTTTGTGTTGCCTGCAGGCATCACTTTGCTGTGCTTCGGCGCAGTGCCAGGATCCTACGGTAATGTGAGTGCGCTCTCGCTGTGCAGTTGCTTATAGAAAGTAAATAAAAATCTGAATGCTGTGTTACGGCGTTTACATTTGTAAGTCTCATTGCCTCGACATTTTTTAAATGCAGTGTTTGATTAGTTGCAGTATTTAACAATGATCTGGGAGTTGAGTTTATTTTTATTGGCTTTGGATGACGTTTTGGCTCAGGTTAGATTGACTTCCAGTGAAAGGCAGCTCTTTAAATTTTCGCAATGCTTCGATGAACGTATAACAAGGTGGGGGTCTAACAGCTTAAAAGGAAGAAAAATTCTTTTGCAAAGGAGGAACACTTGAAAATTCCTTTTCATTGCTATGGAAATTTGTGCTAGTTACCTGCTTTTGATTTTTGTTAAAGGGATCTTTAGACCTGCATTAGAATTCCTTTCAGAGCCGTGAACCCAAAACCGAAGTACTGCATATTTTAAGCTTATGGGCTATTTAAAGGGCCTTTAGGAGTATTTTTGTTAATGAGTGACGACTTTTGTTTAAATTTTTGAGACTCCGTCACCTAGGCAGGAGGGCCAGTGGCGCTATCTCGGCTCACTGCAACCTCTGCCCTCCCCCCCCCCACCGCCCGCCCCGGTGCTCAAGCGAGCCTCCCACGTCAGCCTCCCAAGTAGCTGGGATTACAAACGTGGACTACCACGCCCGGCTAAGTTTTTTTGTTTTTGTTTTTTTGGGTTTTCTTCGTTGTTTTTCTTTTATTTTGTATTTTTGATAGAGACTGGTTTTCATGTTGTCCAGTCTGATCTCGAACTCCGCGGCTCAAGCGATCCACCCTCCTTGGCTTCCTAAAGTGGTGGGATTACAGGCGTGAGCCACCGCGCTCGGCGGTGTCTGACTTTTAATACCTTTCTCCCACCTTGAGAAGCTGTGACTCTACCTCCTGTGGATTCATTATTTTACTAGGCATTTTAGAGCAGATACTTTTTTTTTCCCTCTGTTTTTTTCTTTTTATAAAGAGATGGGGTTTCTCCATGTTGGCCAGGCTGGTCTCGAACTTCTGACCTCAGGTGATCCGCCCACCTCGGCCTCCCAAAGTGCTGGAATTACAGGCGAGCCACCGCGCCCGGCCTTTTTTTCCCTCTTAAAGGGGACCGAGGCCCCGAAGCAGGCCGATAGTGTTTTTCTTTTTTTTTTTTTTTTTTTGAGACGGAGTTTGGCTCTTGTTGCCCAGGCTGCAGTGCAGTGGCGCGATCTCAGCTCACGGCAACCTCCACCTCCCACGTTCAAGCGATTCCCTTGCCTCAGCTTCCCGTGTAGCTGGGATTGCAGATGTGTGCCACCATGCCCGGCTAATTTTGTTTTTTCAGTAGAGAGGAGATTTCTCTATGTTGGTCAGCTTGGTCCTCGAACTCCGGACCTCAGGTGATCCTCCTGCCTCGGCCTCCTAAAGTGCTGGGATTACAGGCTTGAGCCTGTAACCTTTTTTTTCCCCCTATCTAGCTGAAGTTTAGCATTTCAATTTACAGTGTAAATCCTCCCCAACCCCGAAAAAAAAAAATAAACCCGCGTTAGTATTTGCAGTATATTTTCATATCTCAGCATTACAGTTGTGGAAGGTGCATTCAGTTGTCACTTAGTCATTCGGGTTTTTTCAAAATTAGGGTAGTTATTGGATTAGCCACCAAGTCTTGTTTAATAATTAACATCAAATAAGGAGCTCCTGTAATGTTATAGAACATGACACTTAAAATGTTTCGATGTTTCAGTACAGTTGGTTTCCTTTGTACTACTGTGTGTTTTATGTATTTATGAAACTTTGGCTCATAGGCTGTATCAAACTGTCAAGACACAAAAAGTTAATCGCTGCTGTAGGAACAGTCTAAAGATGGCTGTTCTGGAGGAGGCGCTTTAGTTCTAGAGGGTTGCTAGAAGAGGAGAATTACTTGTGCTGTTTACTGGTATATTGGAGAAGAGTAGGAACCAGGGTATCCCCCAGGTAAGGTTTTGAAAGCTATGTAAGAGAGTCTGTCTGTACTTAACATTACTTTCCAGGTGTGTTTTCTACTTGTGTTTAAAACAGAATTGTATAACCACCTTTTAAAAATGATTATAATTACTTTATAAGATCGGAGAGTGTCTTGCAAGGGAGAAGGAATATTTGATGAATGCTGACAGAACCGTCCTGAAGCACTGCAGAGTTTATGTAATGGTAGAAAAAAGCGACGAGAAATAATGTTTTCAATTATCTTGTAAACTTGTAGAAAAAATACTTGTAAACTTGTAAAAAATTTTTTTTTTTTTTTTTTTTTGAGATGGAGTCTCGCTCTGTCACCAGGCTGGAGTGCAGTGGCAAGATCTTGGCTCACTGCAACCTCCGCCTCCCAGGTTCAGGCGATTCTCCTGCCTCAGCCTCCCAAGTAGCTGGGACTACAGACCCATGCCACCACGCCCAGCTAATTTTTGTATTTTTAATAGAGATAGGGTTTCATCATGTTGGCCAAGATGGTCTTGATCTCTTGACCTCAGGATCTGCCCGCCTCAGCCTTCCAAAGTGCTGGGATTACAGGTGTGAGCCACTGCTCCCAGCCAGTTTTTTCATTAAATAATAATGGCATGCAGTATATGTTCTATAAGCAACTCTTAAGGCATAGTGATTGCTTTGCACTGGACTTGGTCTTCCATTGGAAATTCTTGTTTTTGTTTTGAGAGAAGCATTTGCTGTCCTGGGTCTTACTCCTCAGCTGGCTGTGAATTCTTTCAACAGAATACTAGGGTCACTAGCTAGAGTGGAGGTCAAAGGGCTTTGGCTTCAGTGCAGTTTTTTTCTGGCAGTGGCAGCCAAGGTGACAAAAATGGTAGGCTATTTTCAGAATGCCTTTAAAATGTACCTGGACAGTGAAATTAGGAAACACAGATCCGATCTGATCTTGGGCGCTGTCGTTTATTAGCAGTATAGTTTACCCATTTGGGTTCTTGTTCTTGCACTGTTGGAGAAGTCTTTCATCTCCCTGTTTTCCAGTCTCCACTTTAATTCAGAAATGCTGTGCCTAGGCCCAGCAGCCTCTAACAGTGATTCTTTAAACTACTGAGAAGAATTATAGAACTGATTTAAAAATAGAGGCCGGGTGCGGTGGCTCATGCCTGTAAGCCCACCACTTTGGGAGGTGGAGGCGGGTAAATCACAAGGTCAGGAGTTTGAGATCAGCCTGGCCAATATGGTGAAACCCTGTCTCTCTTAAAAATACAAACAGCCGAGCATGGTGGCACACGCTACTATACTGCAGCCTGGGTGACAGTGCGAGACTCCGTCTCAAATATGTATATATAAATAAAGTAAATAGTTTGTGTTTTGGGAGAGTCTCATGATATAGGTCTCTGGTGAGGCTTGAAAATACAGTTTTTAAAAACATTTTAAATTTTATTTTAAACAGTAAATTTTACTTTTTTTGAGATGGAGTCTTACTCTGTCACCCAGGCTGGAGTGCAGTGGTGTGATCTTGGTTCACTGCCACCTCCAGCTCCTGGATTCAAGCGATTCTCCTATCTCAGCCTCTCAAGTAACTGGGATTACAGGTGCATATCACCATGCCTGGCTAATTTTTGTATTTTTAGTAGAGATGGGGTTTTGCCTTGTTGGCCGTACTAGTTGTGAACTCCTGATCTCAGGTGATTCACCCACCTCGGCTTCTCACAGTGCTGGGATTACAGGCATGAGCCACTGCGCCCAGCTCTAATTTTTTTATTTTTAGTAGGGAAGGGTTTTCGCTCTGTTGGTCAGGCTGGTCTCCAACTCTTTATCTCAGGTGATCCACCTGCCCTGGCCACCCAAAGTGCTGGGATTACAGGCACAAGCCACCGCGCCCGGCCTGCTCTTTTAATTTTAGAGCTAAGGCCGGGCGCGGTGGCTCACACCTGTAATCCCAGCACTTTGGGAGGCCGAGACGGGTGGATCACGAGGTCAAGAGATCGAGACCATCCTGACCAACATGGTGAAACCCCGTCTCTACTAAAAATACAAAAATTAGCTGGGTGTGGTGGCACACGCCTGTAGTCCCAGCTACTCGGGAGGCTGAGGCGGAAGAATCACTTGAACCCAGGAGGCGGAGGTTGCAGTGAGCCCAGATTGTGCCACTGCACTCCAGCCTGGCGACAGAGCAAGACTCCGTCTCCAAAAAAAAAAAAAAATTTTTTTAGAGCTAAAAAACAGCTGACACTCATGAATACTGCAGTTGTCCGTAGGTCTGATGAACAGACAAATGATGCTTATAAGACTTCCAGGTCCTGACATTTTGTTTAGTCTTGGAAGTAGACTCAACATAGACTAAGTTCCAAAGATTAGGAATTATTGATTTTTTTTTTTATTATTTGAAGCACTTGGCACCTAGAACATCATTCCACATTTGAGGAATGAGCAAAGTAAGACAAACCCCATAATCCGGCCATCTCTGATGCATATTGATAATGTGTAAGATATTTTACTCAGTAAAAGGATTGGAAGCAGAGGTACAAGTGAAAGGTAAGGTCCTAAACATTAAAAAACAGAAGAAGAAAGCATTTAAAAAACTGTATTTTCAGATACACATTTAAAAACCAACCAACCTTGACAGCTTTGCAGGAGATTCTGCTTATGTGCTTAACAGGTGATAGGTAATGTGATTATTTAAGTAGATGACCTGCTAATAAATTGTATTTCTTTTTACCATCGGATACCAACGTGTTTTCGTTGTAGGGTATAGTAGAAGTTTGAGCCAAAGTGGTACTCATTTTTCCTAATTTGGCTAGGAATATCCTAATAAAAGTGTGATGAATCTCTAAGATGTGAATCTTTTTATAAATGAGAAGAAATTATTAATGCAGTACTTTTTCCTCCTTCACAGGTGAGCGAGTGCTGTGCTTTCATGGGCCTCTTCTGTATGAAGCAAAGGTAAGAAACCTGTTTTCTTTCGAGAAGTTGGCCAAATCTGCTGGATAGATCTGACTATTTAATATATAGGTTCTGTGTTTTGTTGTTGTCTCAGTAAGAGCGTTGCCTTTTTTAGGTTCATAGTGCGTATGTTTCTTCATCTTTCTGGGATTTTTACTGTTTTGCTCAGTGGTTCAAATTAAAACATTGCTACTCTCTTCCATTTTTCTTTTTTTTTTTTATCCCATTTTTCTTACTGATCTGGAAGTAGCGTTTGAGGGGAATGATAGAAGGGGAAGGTAGGTTGTGGGATCAAATAGCATTTTGTGGTTAATGACTTGGTGAGAAACATGGCCAAAATTACTTTTAAATGTAAATATATGTTGATGAATCATTGAGCTAATTATATTAGGTTAAAGGTAAAAGCTAATATTAAAAATAAGTACATTTAACTTTTTTTTTTTTTTTTTTTGGGGGACAGAGTCTTGCTCTGTCACCAGGCTGGAATGTAGTGGTGTAGTTTCAGCTCACTGAAACTTTGGCCTCCTGGGTTCAAGTGATTCTGCCTCAGCCACCACGCCCAGCTAATTTTTATTATTTTTAGTAGAGAGGGGGTTTCGCCTTGTTGGCCAGGATGGTCTCAATCTCTTGACCTTGTGATCCTCCAACCTCGGCCTCCCAAAGTGCTGGAATTACAGGCGTGAGCCACCGTGTGCCCTATATTTAACTTTTGATTAAATGTGTGCCTGGCCGTACATTTAACTTTAGATTGTTGGTTTGTCTGGGAAAGTTTGACTCCTGGGAGGCTCCCTTTGTATCAGCATGTGCTCAAGTTTTAAAAACTGATATTTACATTTAGCTGAAGATAAGTAGGAGAATGCATTCCAAAGTCAAATGTTTTAGCATTTTTTTCTGCTTTTTTAGTATAAATAGTTAAGACTTGATAATACTTTGAACAGTTGTAGCTCTAAAAAATGAACCCGTAAAATATAAAACAGTGCAATGTTTAAAGGCAATTTCTGCATAAATTCTTACTGAATAGTTCTATACTATATGTGTCTGAAAATAGTCTTAATTGTAAAGTATCAGACAGTTCTGACTTAAATATTAACCATTTTCACTACTTTTTTTTTCTGTGTTCTAAATACACTGAAGTATATTTTTAAAGTTCTAAAGAGCCAAATGTGGCTTATGCCTGTAGTTTTGGCTGCTCAAAAGAATGAGGCTAGAGGATTACTTCCAGGAGTTCAGGGCCAGCTTGGGCAACAAAGTGAGACTGTCTCTTAAAAAAATAATAATAATTCCTAAAATGGCTGAATTCGGATATATGGAGATGGTCAGGAATTTCTAAGTATATGTGTATATACACATCTTTTTTTTCTGAGACGGAATCTTGCTCTGTTGTTCAGGCTGGAGTGTGGTGGCAGGATCTCAGCTCACTGCAACTGCAACTTCTGCATCCTGGGTTCAAGCGATTCTCCTGCCTCAGTCTCCTGAGTAGCTGGGATTACAGGCGTGCGTCACCACGCCCAGCTTATTTAGGGATTTTTAGTATAGCTGGGGTTTCACTATGTTGGTCAGACTGGTCTCGAACTCCCAACCTCCAGATCCATGTGCCTCGGCCTCCTAAAGTGCTAGGATTACAGGTGTAAGTCACCTCGCCCAGCCATTATATGTATATGTACATATATTTTAATGATACATTTATACCTTTTAGAAGTGTTAAATTATGACTCATGGCCAGGTGCCGTGATGTACAAGCTTGTGCTCTCAGGGCTTTGGGGAGCTGAGGCAGGAGGATTGCTTGAGGCCAGGAGTTGCCAGTTTGGGCAACATAGCAAGACTGTCTCTGCCAGAAAAAAAAAAATTTACACGTTCCTGAAAAATTTATATCCCTGAATGTAATTTTTGTTGTGTCAACTTTTGGCAAACTTTACCAAACTGGCTCATTTTTCTCCTGGCAGCTGACACTCTGGTGAACAATTTTTTAATTGAAGCTATTGAAACAAATTAAACTGTGTGGTTATTTTGGTTTGTGTCTTATAAAGATTTAAATCCAAAACTAGATTCTCATCACTTGTCATAGTTAATGACTTTTTCTTCTAATCCTTTTGTTTGGCTGCTTTTTTTTCTCTTTTTCTTTGTTCAACCTGATGTCTGGCTGCTTTTAAGAAAAATGTGAAATGTTTTGTATTCACTGCTTTACAAGGTATTTAAGCTGATTTTTCTGAAACAGGTCCCTTTACTTCCTTTCATAAGCTAACGAGTTTTTTTATAATATAGTTTAAAGGCATTGCTTTAGAGGAATTTGCTTTTGAAATAAATATAGCTACTGGCTAATTAGACTGAAGAAACACAAACATAGCTTTCATTAGCTGTCCTTGGATAGCTTTTGTAGTCTGTTGATTTAAGATTTAGGGTGACCTTTTATGCTTGTGATTCTCAGCTTTGTTGGACCTTTTGTGACTAATCTGCAGTTTTTGTAACAAGTATTCTATAAGCTTAACTAGTGTTCTCTTAATCATTTTGTTTAGGCCACCATAAAGCTCGTGTAGAGTGTGTTTGAAGGATGATTTGAAAAGGTAGTGTCTCTCTTTTTAAAAAAAAAAAAAAGTCTAAATGAATTATTATTTTTTTCAATTTCAGTGTGTAAAGGTTGCCATAAAGGACAAACAAGTGAAATACTTCATACATTACAGTGGTTGGAATAAAAAGTGAGTATTAGATCTTAAAATTTTATTTATAATTAACAAGATAGCTTATGTCACTGACCAGCGTAACAAGCATATGCTTTTTAATTTTCAGTTCTTCTGCGGTTTTAATATAGTACATATTGAAGTAAGGGTGAATCATTAGAAATTAGGGTACTCAGCCATTTTAATTTAAATGTACTTGGTTGTCGGGATTATTATGTTCTAGCGTAATACTTAATAGTCATAAAGCCAACCAGTTATTCTGGTTGAATGTGGCAATCACCAGTTTTTCTGTTTTTTTTTCCTGGTTTTGGTACAGTTTTAGGATAGCTTGAATTTTTTGGCCTTATCACAAACATGTTGATTATGTATGTTATTTCAAGTAGCTGTGCTCAAAACTTGTTGGATTTTCCGTCTAGAAAAGAGAAAAGGATAAAAGTTTCTTGATTGGGAAATAATGACAGAATTTACCAACCCATTTTTTGAACTTTGGAAACATGATTTAGTGTTGACAGAAAATGACTTCATGTGACTCACTTTTTACCGTATGATTTAACACAGAAACAAATTCAATTATAGAGTCTCACCGCTAAGCCTTTTTTTTTTTTTTTTTTGAAAGACAGAGTTTCACTCTTGTTACCCAGGCTAGAGTGCAATGGTGTGATCTTGGCTCACTGCAACCTCCGCCTCCTGGGTTCAAGTGATTCTCCTGCCTCAGCCTCCCAAGTAGCTGGGATTACAGGCCCCTGCCACCATGCCCTGCTAATATTTTGTATTTTTAGTAGAAACAGGGTTTCACCTTGTTGGCCAGGCTGGTCTTGAACTTCTGACCTCAGGTGATCCACCCGCCTTGGCCTCCCAGAGTGTTGGGATTACAGGCATGAGCCACCACGTCCAGTTTTTTTTTTCTTCTTTGGTAAAGCACTGATGTTATTGATCTAGGAATGGACAGTGGGTATAGATTGAACACATTCTAGAATGTCCATTCAGTGGAACTCTCAGTGATGGGACTTTCCTCCTTGGGCTTCACAAAATAACCCTGTCTAAAAATTTACCCAAGTCTCTATTTGGTGATTGTAATTAAAAGATTTGTAATTTTTACTATAGGAGGTTTTACGTTTTATTAATGATGCTTTGTCTTTCAAAGATAGCACTGCTGTTGCTATTTAATATGGTTCTTCAGGAATTGCTCTTTAGTAACTTAAGGCTTTGTGTCACCTGACTCAAGCCCTGGTACCTGGTTTACCATGGGAGCAGTGCCATCTGATTTGATGAGTACTCTGTCACTATGGAAGGAGGTTTTTTCCCCTATGAAGTTCACTGGCCCTGTGACTTTGGTCTTGTTTCATCTAGTACTCTATCCAGGTGACCAACCCAGTTAATTTTATTTCTTTGTTAGAAAGTTGTTGTCACTTATCAGATGCTTTCAGCTGAGAAGAATTTATCAGACTGTTCACTTCTCTTCTGTTAATATAAATGTAGAAAGGTAGAAATCTGAAATGCATAAAAGTATATCTTGACAACTTGTGGGTTTTTTTCCCCAGTTAATGATAATTAAATTGTTTTTTTTGAGACCGTTTTCGCTCTTGTTGCCTGGGCTGGAGTACACTGGCGTGATCATGGTTCAAGTAATTTTCCTGTCTCAGCCTCCCGAGTAGATGGGATTACAGGCACATGCCACCATACTCTGCTGGTTTTTGTATTTTTAGTAGAGATGGGGTTTCATCGTATTGGTCATGCTGGTCTCGAGCTCCTGGCCTCAGGTGATCTGCCTGCCATGGCCTCCCAAAGTGCTAGGATTACAGGCAAGAGCCACTACACCTGGCCTGATAATTAAAGTATTTCTAATAGTGAGATGTGGCTGCATGTTCCTGTAGTTCCAGCTACGTGGAAGGCTGAGGCAGGAGGATTATATGAGCCCAGGAGTTTGAGGGTACAGTGAGCTATGATGTGCCATTGCACTCCAGCCTGAGTGACAGTGCGAGACCTGGACTCCTTTAAAAAGAAAGAAGAACATGTATTTCTAATGATAATAGGTAGTATCTAATAATGGTAGGTAACTTCAGCCTCATGGACTTGTATTTTCCCAGTTTTAGAAATTGAGAAAATAATGGAGAAAACTGTTTTGGTAGAAGTAAACTGATTTTAATATTAAATGGATTCTAATATCTAGGAAACAGGAAAGTATCTAGTGACTCCTAGTGTGTTTCATAGCTTTTTCTTCCTAAACAATGCCTTGCTAAAACTGCATTTCAGTATACTTATGTGTGTTTTACATACTGATATTCTGACAATACAATATCCAGATAAAGTTGAGAGTGTTATAAGAATCTCATTTCTCTATAGGAAAGATAATATCTTGATTTTATGCATACTACGATTGGGAAAGTTAAAGACCATACAGGATATCAAAGAAAAACACAAAGCAAATTTATGGGTTAGGCCTACTCTCCCCGACCTCTTGCATTTTTAAGGAATTGTTTTAGAGCCAGGTGTGGTGGTGCTTATAGTTTTAGCTTGTTAGGAGTCTGAGGTTGAGCTCAGGAGTTTGAGGCCAGCCTGGACAACATAGCTAGACACCCCTCTTAGAATTAAATAAGCAAATAAAAATTTTAAAGAAGTGATTGAGGCTGGGCACGGTGGATTATGCCTGTAATCTCAGTGCTTTGGGAGGCCAAGACAGGTGGATCACTTGAGGTCAGGAGTTTGAGTCCAGCCTGGCCAACATGGTGAAACGTCGTCTCTACTAAAAATAAAAAAATTAGCTGGGCGCAGTGATGCACGCCTGTAGTCCCAGCTGTTCAGGAGGCTAAGGCAGGAGAATCTCTCGAACCTGGGAGGTGGAGGTTGCAGTGAGCCGAGATCGCACCACTGTATTCCAGTTTGGGTGACAGAGTGAGACTCAGGAAAAAAAAAAAAAGTGATTGAACACATTAAAGGAAACTATGAAAAGGGAATAGAAGAAAGAAGGTATTTTTGAAAACATTAAAAAATTGTTTTAGAATTTCACTTTATGAAGACAGCTTTTTTTGCTTAGTTCTTTTTCACATGTAATAGATGACCTGTAAAAAATTGCACACATAGATGAGTACAGTGCAAAGACTGGATTTTAAGTGGCATTTGTAGTTGTCACAAATTGTGGAAATACCAAATGCTTGTATTTTCTGATTTTATTACTTCGAAAAGTAATGGACATTTCTTTCTTTGGTGTAATGTAGTCCAGTAACTCAAAGAAATGATAGTTTGTGTAGGTTTTTTGTTCTCATAATTTGACACTACTGATTGGGAAAATTAAAAAGTGGCACAAAATATTAGAGATTTGTTACTATCCTTGTAGATGTATTGAGGAATGTTAATATCAGAAATGTCTTTGGTTCACTTGGTATGTAGATATATGTGATATTGAAAGAATTTTAGCTCTAGAAAGTCTTTAAAGAAACCTTTAAACTCATTTTGAAAGAGGGAGGAGTTATTCACATACCTAATAAGTGTGTTGTGTATTTAGTATGTGTAAATACTGCCCATGGATCATTGTGACTCTGGGAATTAGTCATGTTACCTTCAGAAAATTAGGAAATTATTTTATGCTTGACCTGTATTTAAAATTTTTTGAGTGGCCTTCAGTTATTACCATGGATCATTGTAAATTTGGGAATTGCACTGACAAATGACCTTTAGAAAATTCTGAAGTTCTCTTATGTTTAACTTAAATATAAAAATTTCTGAATGTTTGACCTTCAGTTATTACCCTAGTAGTGATGTTCCTTAGAGCAAAAGATGTTGTCCACTTCATTTTTCTTTGGTTCAGCAAGGATTTTCAGCTCTTTACATATAAAGGAAACTCTAGCTGTAACTTGGTGTTTAGCGCAAGGTGCTTTTTTAAAATACATTTTATATATCAGTGGGAAGGGGTTTGTAAGGTTCTAAAATGGAACCTTGCGGTAATTAAAAATTGGCTAACTCCCGTTGATTTAGAATTGGAATAGATATAAATACACATAAACATCTCAAAAATAACCTTCTCATTTTGAAAATGGTTTGTGGGGTACTTTTTAAAATTCAATAAAACCTTAATCTCCAAATTGGAATTTTCTTAAACTTCAGTTAATCTTTTTTCAAAAACATAACAGATGATTGAGATTTCTAAGTTTTCAAACCTCATTGGAATTTGTTGACACAGACAAATATTCCATTTGTAAATGAATCTTAAGCTGAAGCTAAATTCTGCACCTGGTTACTGAGATTACTTTGTACTATGCTGTCTGTATCAGAAGTGCTGTGAGGCCCAGGCGCTCTGAAAAATCTTTGAAGACACATGAGGATATTGTAGCCCTTTTTCCTGTTCCTGAAGGAGCTCCCTCAGTACACCACCCCCTCCTGACCTCTAGGTAAATGCATGTTTTGAAGTTTTCTCTAGGAAATCATGTTGAAGATTGCTTTTTATTATTTTCCTTTTGGCTGTATTATATAAGAGGTCAGAGGTGGGAAATCATTAAACGAAGGAAAGTGTTAAACAATTTTTTTTTAATTGGTTACCTTTTAAAATTGTTTACTTTGAGAATACACCTAGTTGTGTCACTAAAGGAGCTCCATCAGCAGGAGAAAAGATTTACTGGTCAAAAATTTTAGCATTCCCTAAGAAATAACCTTCTTTTTGTTTGCTTTTTTGGGGAAAAAACAGAGTCAGAAATTGTTTTGAACAAGCTTTTTGAAGTGCTGGAATACCTTAATATTTTTAAGAGAGTTGGTTCTGCCTTCTAATTTAGAAAGCCAGCTTTCTGATCTGCCTCAAAAGTTAGTATGTGTTCATTTGTGAGTGAATGAAGATAAAGAATGGTGTCAAATAATTGTAATACTTTACAAATTTAGCTAAATCAATCTAGATGGTGTTTGAGTATTTTAGACTTTGTATGTTTCTGACATACCTTTAGTGTTTGTTATTTTGTGTCATGGATTCTAAAGTGTTTTACATGCATTCTTGTAACAATTTTTTGAGATAGGTACTGTTGCTATCCTCATTTCATAGATGATGAAATGGAAACCCAGAGAGCTGTATGGAAATTTGTTGTTATATACCGCTATCCAGTTGGTTTTAATTTTTTTTTGAGATGGAATCTTACTCTTGTCGCCCAGGCTGGGGTGCAGTGGCGCAAACTTGGCTCACTGCAACCTGCGCCTACTGGGTTCATGTGATTCTCCTGCCTCAGACTCCCCCCACCCCTGAGCATCTGGGACTACAGGTGCACGCCACCACACCTGGCTAATATTTTGGTATTTTTAGTAGAGACTAGGTTTCACCGTGTTGGTCAGGCTGGTCTTGAACTCCTGACCTCGTGATCCGCCTGCCTCGGCCTTCCAAAGTGCTGGGATTATGGGAGAATTTCTTGAACCTGGGAAGTGGAGGTTGCAGTGAGCTGAGATCGAGCCACTGTACTCCAGCCTAGGTGACAGAGCGAGACTCCATCTCCAAAAAAAGTGTTTTTTATTCCTGTGCTTTTTTTTTTTGGCAATTAAAGTCTTTAAGATAATAAGGCTAATCACTTAGGTAATCTTACGTTAAGTGCTGTACTCTTAAGCCATTTCTAAAAATGATTTGAATAATCTACTTTCAGACTCTGGCAGTTTAGATTTGGAATGCTGCTTCTGAAAATACAGTAGTTTTCATTTTTACAGAACAGACTTCCATTAGATTTTCGTTTTAGTTGAGAATATATTTGTAGTGCCATTTCATCAAATTACTTGAGAGAAATCCAGTCTTGCCGCTTGGATCTCAGAAAATTAATTGGAGAACAGAGTATTTTTGAGTGAAGTTTTAACTTCTCTCTTTTTCAGTTGGGATGAGTGGGTTCCGGAGAGCCGAGTACTCAAATATGTGGACACCAATTTGCAGAAACAGCGCGAACTTCAAAAAGCAAATCAGTAAGTTTGTTTTGTGAACTGAATATTAAGGACAAATGCCTGTAGATTAATTTTTGGACATGGAATGAACAGTGGAGATCACGTTGGCTGCCCCCTGCCTATAAATTAATTCCTGGTGTCTTTCAGCTGCTATGTTACAGCTTTGACTTTAAGTGATCAAACAAGTCATTTCTAGGCAAAGGACGTAGCATACCTGCCATTACTTGAGCTTATCCTTAGACCTGGGTAGAAAACAGCAGAATGTTGTTGGAAATTGCTGTAGGTATGGACTCATGGATAAACGTCTTCTTCTTATTTTGGGAGCTCTGTGGAAGACACATTTGATGGGGAAACAAAGCAAACGAGGCGTTTCCTATTTTGTCTTTCATCTTTGAAAGCACAGGAAAAGGGACCCTGAAAGACTATGTAATTTCAAAGTTGAAATGTATATTTACAAAAATTAAAAAGATAGTGAGAAATGAGAACAAGTAAAACAATGGGATTAGTGAATTCCAAAACAAATGGAATTTTCAATGATACGAGAACAGTCTATTACAGTCACTTTTTAAAAAATTATTTATTTATTTATTTAGGCAGAGTTTTGCTCTTGTCACCCAGGCTGGAGTGCAGTGACGTAAAACTTTCACCCCCCTGGGTTCAAGCGATTTTCCTGCCTCAGCCTCGCGAGTAGCTGGGATTACAGGTGCATGCCACCATACTTAGCTAATTTTTGTAATTTTAGTAAAGATGGGGTTTCCCCATGTTGATGAGGCTGGTCTTGAACTCTCAACCTCAGGTGATCTGCCTGCCTCAGCCTTCCAAAGTGCTCGAATTACAGGCATGAGCCACCACACCTGGCCTACAGTCATTTTTTATTATATTGGTTTTAACTGAGCCCTTTGCTCATTCTTGAGTGTTTTGTTTGATTTTTTTTTTTTTGTAATGTATTGTTTCTGTTCAACTTGTTAAAAACTTGGTGCCAGAATTTGAATATAAATTCCTAATGGAATCAGGCTGTGATAATTTATTTTGTCACATAAATGCTCATTTTATGATGACATTACTGAAATTATTTTTGAAGGGAGCAGTATGCAGAGGGGAAGATGAGAGGGGCTGCCCCAGGAAAGAAGACATCTGGTCTGCAACAGAAAAATGTTGAAGTGTAAGAAGCTCTTTGTTTTGATTTTGCATACTATATGTGAAGATAATGTTTGATACTCATTATGTGTTAGAATGTGTTGAAAATGGAAACGTTGGAACATGATCGGAACCAGTGAGAATCCCATTCCTCAGGTATCAGGTCATTAAAATCATTTAAAATACATATTCCTTAATTTTCCTCAGCAAGTTCCCCCTCCCTTTAAGTTGTGTGTATAAACATGTGTATGTAATGTTTTCTCTTACAAAGGCAGTATTAGTGGCTATAAGTTTTGAGATAATTTTTTGGCAAGCCTTTTTTTTTTTTTCCAACTATAAAATTTCAATACAATAGGAATATGGCAACCCTTTTCAAACCTAAAAAGTAAGTCCTGGTAAATGCTAAAAATACATATGAGTTAATCCCCACTTTGGTGAAACAACTGCCCTCCACGTCCACACCTTCAAGAAAACCATAGCTTTTTTTTTTTTTTTTTTTTTTAAATGAGGTGGAGTCTGAGTCTGTCACCCAGGCTGGAGTGCAGTGGTGAGATCTTGGCTCACTGTAACCCTTTGCCTCCCAGGTTCAAGCAATTCTCTGCCTCAGTCTTTAGAGGAGCTGGGATTATGGGCGTCTGCCACAATGCCTGGCTGATTTTTTTTTTTTTTTTTTTTTAAGACCAAGTCTTGCTCTGACTCCAGGCTGGAGTGCAGTGGTGCAATCTCGGCTCACTGCAACCTCTGCTTCTCGGGTTCAAGTGATTCTCCTGCCTCAGCCTCCTGAGTAGCTCGGACTGCAGGTGCATGCCCCCATGCCCTGCTAACTTTTGTATTTTTAGTATAGATGGGGTTTCACCATGTTGGGAAGGATGGTCTCGATCTCTTGACCTTGTGATCTGCCTGCCTTCATCTCCCAAAGTGCTGGGATTACAGGTGTGAGCCACTGTGCGCAGCTATTTTCTTGTATTTTTAGTAGAGACAGGGTTTCACCATGCTGGTCTTGAACTTTTTTTTTTTGTTTGTTTTTTGAGACGGAGGTTTGCTTTTGTTGCCCAGACTGGAGTGCAATGACATGATCTCGGCTCTCTGCAACCTCTGCCTTCTGGGTTCAAGTGATTCTTCTGCCTCAGCCTCCTGAGTAGCTGGGATTACAGGCATGCACCACCATGCCTGGCTAATTTTTGTATTTTTGGTAGAGGTGGGGTTTCATTACGTTGGTCAGGCTGGTCTTGAACTCCTGACCTCAGACGATCCACCCACCTTGGCCTCCCAAAGTGCTGGGATTACAGGTGTGAACCACTGCTTCCAGCCCAAAACATTGCTTCTTGTTAAGTCTGGATTTTAGAACATCTTGATAACAAGCCTAGAGTGAGAATATTTATTTAAAGTTTATGTAGGCCTGTGCAGTCGCTCACACGTGTAATTCCACTACTTTGAGAGGCTGAGGCAGGAGGATGGTTTGAGCCCAGGAGTTTGAGACTAACTGGGGCAACATTGGGAGACCCCGCTTCTACAAAAAAAATTGGCTGAAGTGGGGAGGAGTGGTGGCACATGCTTGTAGTCCCATCTATTCAGGAGGCCGAGGTGGGAAGATCACCTGAGCCCTGGATGTCAAGGCTGCACTTCAGTCTTGGAGATAGAGTGAGACCCTGTTTCAAAAAAAGCCAAAAACTTTTATGTAATTGGAAGTGGATGACAAGAGTGGTAACTTAATAAATACTGTTAAGTATTTGTAATATAAAAATAAAAACAAGACGGGCATGGTTGGCTAAGGCCTGTAATCCCAGCACTTTGGGTGGCTGAGGTGGGTGGATTGCCTGAGATCAGGGCTTCGAGACCAGCCTGACCAACATAGTGAAAAAATTAGCTGGGCATGGTGGCGGATGTCTGTAATCCCAACTACTAGGGAGGCGGAGACAGGAAAATCGCTTGAACTCTGGAGGCGGAGGTTGCAGTGAGCCAAGATAGCTCCATTGCACTGCAGCCTGGGCAACAAGAGTGAAAGTCCATCTCAAACAGAAAAACCAAAGATCATAACTTTTATAAGAGTTCATTTAATTTCTTGCCAGACTTAATGATCTGACTTTTCTACTTAAAAGTAAGGTGTTATGCTCAGTGCTTTAGGAGGTGAGGTGGGAGTGATTGCTTGAGGCCAAGAGTTCTAGACTGCAGTGATCTGTGATTGTACCACTTGCCCTCTAGCCTCCTAAAAAATAGTAAGGTGTTGCTAATGAAGGTATTTAATATTTAATGCATTTGGAGATTTTTTTTTTAACTCTTTGGTGAGAAGATAATTGATTTCGCAAGAATTAAGTGTGTTACTATTTGAGGATTGCTCAGTTTTATAAGTAGTGTCATGTTTTCATGATCTGGTTCTTTGGAAAACTGTAGTGTAGTATTTCATTAGCATTTCATAGTAACTTCATCTTAAAAGGCAGCAGTTTTCTCTTTAGAAAAACAAGATTTTTATCAATAAAATTATAGTTTATAACTAATTCTTTATCACAGTCCTAAAAACTGTTACATAGAAATCCAAGTGGGGGTATGCCATAAGTTATTTGCATTTAATATAGTTTTGTGCAGTTTCTTTTTTATTTTTGGAGACATTCTCGCTCTGTAACCCAGGCTGTAGTGCAGTGGTGCGATCTTGGCTCACTGCAACCCCTACCTCCCAGATTCAAGGGATTCTCCTGCCTCAGTCTTCTGAGCAGCTGGGATTACAGGCGCATGCCACCATGCCTGGCTAATTTTTGTATTTTAGTAAAGACAGAGTTTCACCATGTTGGCCAGGCTGGTCTCGAACTCCTGACCTCATGATCCACCCGCCTTGGCCTCCTAAAGTGCTGGGATTTACAGGTGGGAGCCACCACCTCTGGCGAAGTAATGTCTTAAAATTCAAATTTCTCATCCTTGGACAGTAGGAGCCTCTTCAGATTGGCTCCTGAGTCTTTTGAAGGATCCGGAGTCTAGAAGTTTGAAGCATAAATGTCCAGTTTTAGGGGATTCATGGAAGTGTACAGGTTGAATATCTGTTACCTGAAATGTTTCAGCCCAGAAGTGTTTCAGATCTCAGACTCTCTTGATTTTGGAATGTTTGCATTGTACTTAACTGTTGGACATCCGAAATACAAAGTCCAAAATGTTCCAATTAGCATTTCGTTTGAATTTTATGTTGGCTCAAGAAGTTGGGATTTTTGGAGCATTTTGGCTTTGGGATGCTGAACCTGTATATTTTATAGATCTTTTACTTTTGAGTTGAGATCACTTGTCAGTATTTTAATTTTATATTACAGAGTTTGTGGTTAAAGGATTGAGTGTAAGGACTCTTGGTTTCTCTTGGTCTCCACATACTGACATACGCTACTAAAGTTCATGATTGACTGTGACCCAGAAATGCCGTCCAACAGATAGTTACAGGGCTAATCTTACAGAGACAAGAGAAAATCTTATTTTTCAGATTGCTCAGATTTGATTTGTGTGTGTGTAGCTTTTTTTTTTTTTTTTTTTTTGGGAGATCAAGTCTCTCTGTTGCTTAGGGTGGAGTGCAGGGGGCACAATCTCAGCTCACTGCAACCTCTACCTTCTGGGTTCAAGAGATTCCCCTGACTTAGCCCCACAAGTAGTGGGACTACAGGTGCGTGCCATCATGTCCAGCTAATTTTTTTATTTTTAGTAGAGATGGGGGTTTCACGGTGTTAGCCAGGATGGTCTGGATCTCCTGACCTCATGATCCACCTGCCGCAGCCTCCCAAAGTGCTGGGATTATAGGCTTGAGCCACTGTGCCCGGCCAGATTTTTGTGTTTTTATCCAAACATAAGTTAATTTGAACTGTCAAGTCATAAGACCTAAATTAAACGAATATATTTAGTTAATAACATATGTAAGTGTTTAAAGCTACAGAAAAGTAAAAAAATCCAGACATTCTAGTATTGTTCCATCAAAAATAATCCATAATCATGGGCTTCGTAAACTGTTTTTCTTGTGGTCTAGAAATAATGACGTTAACAAAAGCAAAATTAGGCTGGGTGTGGTGGCTCACATGTGTAATCCCAGCACTTTGGGAGGCCCAGGCTGGTGAGTCACTTGAGGTCAGGAGTTTGAGGCCAGCCTGGCCAACATGGTAAACCCCATATCTTTTAAAATACAAAAATTAGCCAGGTGTGTTGGCAGGTGCCTGTAATCCTACTTGGGAGGCTGAGGCAGGAAAAGGCAGGAAAATCGCTTGAGTCCAGGAGGCGGAGGTTGCAGTGAGCCGAGATTGCCGACAGAACAAGACTCCATCTCAAAAAATTAAAATCAAAAAGCACAATTAGTAATTTCCCATTTGGCAGTATATAAGTAGACAGGAGTTAGGTTGCTGTTAGAGAGGGTAATCAAGCTGCGGAGACTTGAGCATTCTTCTGAATATGGGATATGGAGTGTGTAGTGTTGAGCAAGAGGGAGCATAACTTAAGAAATAAAGTGAAACAAAGTTCGGACAAGTGAGAATAGAGTAACATATTGGTATTTAAGAAGTATACAAATCTAGGCAACATAGTACTATAGACCCTATCTCTGCAAAATAAAAAATAAAAAAAAAATTCACTGAGCATGTTGGTGTGTGCTTGTGGTCCCAGCTACTTGGGAGGCTGAGATGGGAGGATTGCTTTTGCCCAGAAAGTCGAGGCTGCATTGAGTCATGATTGTACCATTGTACTCTGGCCTGGCCAAGAGTGAGACTGTCTCAAAAACAACAAAAAATGAACAACAAAACAAATACACAAATCTAAAAATTAGTATTTGGGGAACAAAGTTAAATAATTGGAAAAAAATTTTAACCTTTGACACTTTTTTTTTTTTTTTTGGTGGGCCTAATAATGTAGTATGTACTTTAACATATATAAATATAACCCTGGAAGAAGGAAGTTGTTTACTAAATTGATCTTGGTTTGCTTTAAGACTGGAGTGCAGGCCGGGTGCGGTGGCTCACGCCTGTAATCTCAGCACGTTGGGAGGCCGAAGCGGGCGGATCACCTGAGGTCAGGAGTTCAAGACCAGCCTGGCCAACATGGTGAAACCCCGTCTTAAAAAAGAAAAAAAAGCTCACTGCAGCCTTGGCCTCCTGGGCTCAAGCCATCCTCTCACGTCAGCTTCCCAAGTAGCTGGGACTATAGGCGTGTGCCACTATGCCCAGTTTCTTTTTGTATTTTTTATTTGAATACAGGATTCATTGTGTTGCCCTAGCTAGTCTTGAATTCTGAGCTCAAGAGATCCACCCCCCTTCACCTCCCAAAATGCTGGGATTACAGACATGTGCCACTGGGCCTGGCATGGTTTATTTTATTTTATTCTATTATGTGAAAAGAGATGAGAATTTAACCAGCTATTAATATAAAACTCCTTGTGTCTGAGTAGGACACATATTTACTGCCTTATCTTTTATCTGAGTGAAAGGAAAATTGAAACAAAGGCAGTTTTACTGGAAATAATTATGTTTTTCTTTTTCTCTCCTTTTAGGAAAACAAAAAAGAACAAACAGAAAAGTAAGAATATTAACTTTCTTAATGTAATTTATGCTACCTTTATAACAACATTGGCATTTTGAGTTGCACTATTTTGAAAGGTATGAAATTTTGGAGTAAGCTTATGTTTATTGATTTTTTTCAAATAGAGTCTCACAGCAGTGTTATAAAATAGGTACATGGTAGTAGGGACCTCTTTTTACCAAGGAGAAACTTGTGAGCATTTATTTTCATCTGCTTTAGTCTTAATGACTCCCACTGAGAAGATAACATTTTTGAATAAATGGAAGATGGTGATACTAAATGTTACCTATATTAAATGTTTGGTAGAGCTCTTCATGAAAGTTGTATTTTTGGTAGGAATGTGATTTTTTAACTTAGATTCAGGTAACAGCTGTGTAATGGAGAAATGAAAAGGGAGAATGTGTCAAGAGACTTTTCCTTAAAGAGTTTGTTAAATTAGCTAAAATGAGACCCCCTCTCCCCCAACATTTACAGCACCTGGAAATGGAGATGGTGGCAGTACCAGTGAGACCCCTCAGCCTCCTCGGAAGAAAAGGGCCCGGGTAGATCCTACTGTTGAAAATGTGAGTTTTTCTTCAGTTTATGAACAGTGTGTTAGGATTTTTAGTCTCAATTATATCACATCATCATAGAACTTTGATTCTCCATAAGCTTTGCTTACATGATTAATTTCCAAAATTAAACATTTTCTCTTTTGGGGATAAAGGACTTGTTTCTGTACATCTTTATTTCACCTGTAGCTCTAGATTTACCTACCCAATTGATCATCATTTCTTGTGTAAGCTTCATGTTCACCTACAAGACTATGTCTTTGATGTTAGACTGGATAGACTTATTAGGTCACATTAGATGGTTTATTAAATTACATGATGGTTTAACAAACCCAAAAAAATATCATGAAAGCCTGTTAGTTTCTCATACGTGGATGAGTGCTTAATAGTTTAGAGTTTTTATGTATAATTGGCAAAGGGTCTCATTCCCAATTTAAAATTTCCAAAGGTATGAATTTGAAAGTAGAGTTTTGTTTTGTTTTCTTTTTTTTTTTTGAGACAGAGTCTTGCTCTGTTGGCTAGGCTGGAGTGCAGTGGCACAGTCTCGGCTCACTGCAACCTCCGCCTCCCTGGTTCAAGTGATTCTCCTGCCTCAGCCTCCCAAGTAGCTGGGAGTACAGGTGCGTGCCACCACACCCGGCTAATTTTTGTATCTTTAGTAGAGGCGGGGTTTCACCACATTGGCCAGGATAGTCTTGATCTCTTGACCTCATGATCTGCCCACCTCAGCCTCCCAGAGTGCTGGGATTACAGGCATAAGCGACCGAGCAGCCAGCCTAGAATTTTAATTCCTAACTGGCATAGTTTATATCTGAAACTGAAGTTATAAAGTAGTAGTATGCCTATAAACAGTAGTAGAATCTGAAAATAGGCATTTTGGGCAGTTTTTGAAAACTATTAGAAATCAATATATTTACTTTTGTGAGTTAAAGATGGATCTTTAAGATGGTTGTGTTTGGAATAGTCGTTTTGACATCAGTGGTGAATATGAAAATACTAAGTTAAAACGTATCAAGTCAGGGTGTTTAATTACCTGAACAAGAGGAACTTTACTGAAGAATTTTTACCTTCACTTGATAATGCACTAAACAGACCATGGTTCAAGGTCAGATTCTTTTCTCCCAGCAGCAAAGCTGTGCATGGTCTTTTTCATTTACAATTTTTAAAAATGACAGTTCCAGCTGTATGCTTGGCTACTTTGAGAATTTATACCTGGTCCTCTAAAAGTCAGCTCCCTTCCATGTTTGGTATTTAGCAAGAAAGGATGGGGTTGGTTTTTTTTTTTTCTTTCCTGAGATGGAGTCTCTCTCTGTTTCCCAGGCTGGCGTGCAGTGGCGTGATAAAGATAGGTTTTTAAATACTCTTCTATTTCTGTATAGGAGGAAACATTCATGAACAGAGTTGAAGTTAAAGTAAAGATTCCTGAAGAACTAAAACCGTGGCTTGTTGATGACTGGGACTTAATTACCAGGCAAAAGCAGGTAAACTGAAAGCTACCCAGATTGTTACGCTAATGTGATACATTCTTGCTAGCAAAAAAAAGCTTTTATGAGTTTGTAATGATAAAGGTGGAAATGACTAATTTTTGGAGATTGCTAGGGCAGAAACTAATTCTGAAAATTTGTAAAGGCAAAGAAGTATGTGTTTACTGTCTTTTTATCACTGCCAGTGGTAGGCCATAGAAGGCACCTATCACCACCTGCAAGGTATTCATGACCCTGAAAAGAACTTGAATCTAAGCTCCTGGGTCTATTATTAGTTTGCAGGAAATAGGATGTTTAATGGAGCGACATGTTTATCAATCATTGAACTCTATAATTGAGAATTTTATAGGACAAATGAAGCTATTTAAACAAATGGCATAGGTAGTGTTAGGGATGGTGGTGGGGGGAGATGGTTAGGAACTGCTTGAGGATTATGAGACTTAAGACATATCAGTCATACAATATATGGACATAGTTTGAATTCTGATTTGAATCTGTTGGAGGATTATGCAATTACAGCTAAACTGTGAAGATTCTAGCCGTGGCTGTATCACTTACTATTTGTGAGCTTGGACAAGTTTCTTAGCCTTTTTGTGCTTTTGTTTCTGCATTTAATGGAATGGTAGTTCCTATTTGACAATGTTGATGAGAGGATAAAAAGATAACTATGTTAATGCTTTAGACTAGGTCTAGCAAATAATATGCATAACAGTAAATGATGACTTGGTAATACCACAAAGGCACATTCGTGTCCGTTATGTGTGTCTTGACAGTTTGATATTTTTAAAAGCCATACTGTTCAGTCCAGTGGGGCCTCACTGGCCACATTTGGCTGTTTAAATATATAGATGCTCCATAACTTAGAATGGGGTTATATCCCAATAAGCCCAGCAGAGAGTTGGAAAATTAAATCAAACCATTTTAAGTTGGAAACTGTAATTAAGATTTTAGTTTCTGAGCCACATTGTCCATGTTTTAAGTGCTGAATAGTGTCTTTCCTAATTTGAAATACTGTTACATGATCTTTAATTGTGTAAAAATTTTCCTGGTATAATTTTTTTTTAAAAAAAGAGTTCTTCTATTCAAGCGTGTTTTTGTCTTCATAGCTCTTTTATCTTCCTGCCAAGAAGAATGTGGATTCCATTCTTGAGGATTATGCAAATCACAAGAAATCTCGTGGAAACACAGATAATAAGTAAGAATATACACCTTTCAGATACGCTCAAAGACATTTTTCAAAAAAAATGTATTTCTAAATAAATCATCTGAAACTTGTACTGACTCTGAAACATACCACCAGAAACTAGCAAAATAGAATTTCACTGCTTTGACATAGGAGTTGGCTGGCTGACTTTTTCTTAAAGGGCCAGGTAGTAAATATTTTAGGCAAAATTTAAGCTATCATGTAAGTATTTGCATAACCATATGAAAATGTAAGTTTGTTAATCGCTGCTTTCACGTGCCTTTTAAAAAATGTCAGCTGTGGGTTCATTGTTAACTAGCTCAACTCTTAATTCTTTAAATTGGTTGATTAAATTATTCTCTATCTCAGTTCTTTTCATTGACCAGTTTTGGAATATTTCTGTTCATTTATCAGGGAGTATGCGGTTAATGAAGTTGTGGCAGGGATAAAAGAATACTTCAATGTCATGTTGGGTACCCAGCTGCTCTACAAATTTGAGAGGCCACAGTATGCTGAGATTCTTGCAGATCACCCTGATGCACCCATGTCCCAGGTGTATGGAGCGCCACATCTACTGAGATTATTTGGTAATATGCCATGTTGAAAATAATTTTACTTTTTTGGGGGGATCTTCCCTCAATGAGTAAGAGGTAATTACAAAACAGGACTCCATTTTAATTTGACTTTTATCTAGAATGTTAAATAGCAAAAAAATCTTTAAGAGCAAGAGTTTTAAAAATCATGTATTTTTATTTTATTATTATTGTTGAGAGGGAGTGTCACTCTGTCGCCCAGGCTGGAGTGCAGTGATGCGATCTTGGCTCACTGCAACCTCCAGCTGCCGTTTCAAGCGATTCTCCTGCCTCAGCCTCCCAGGTAGCTGGGATTACAGGTGCCCACCACTACACTCAGCTAGTGTTTGTATTTTTAGTAGAGACGGGGTTTCGCCATGTTGGCCAGACTGGTCTGGAACTCCTTATCTTAAGTGATTGCCTACCTTGGCCTCCCAAAACGCTGGGATTACAGGCATGAGCCACCGTGCCCGACCTAAAATCATGTATTTTAAAGGAATTTGCATTTGCTCGCATTTGCTCACATAATTAAAATACATGGTTAAAGTCTGCTGCCTTGGATGTAACTTTTGATAAATTCTTTTGTCTAAACAGTACGAATTGGAGCAATGTTGGCCTATACACCTCTGGATGAAAAGAGCCTTGCTTTATTACTGAATTATCTTCACGATTTCCTGAAGTAAGTCTGTAGTTGGTATTATAAACGTGAATTTGAAAATTAGTGTGTAATGGTAGGGATTGGCAGTATAGATGTGAAAACATTAAATATTGTATTGGTACAGGCTTAAAGGGTTAATGGAGCAATATACATAAGTGCAAATATACAGTAGGAGTCTCGGTGCAATAGGGGAAAGCAGTGTAGTCTGGTAGACTGCTGATAAGACAGCTGACAATTGGGAAGAAAACAAAGTTAAACTCACATTTACTGTCATGTACCAAATCCTAGATGAATCTGAAGTTTAAAATTAAAACTGTTAAGACAATGAAAGTACAAATGTAATATTTTGATGGTGTTGTAGTGTTCTATTTATGATAAATGGCTGGTACCTTTAATACACAATTCTTATTCAATAAGAAATGAACAAACCAATGAAAAGTAGGAAAGGAAATTTACAGCAGTGGGAGCACAAAGGACTATTAAAAATATTTCAAATAATGATAAAAGTATATACTGTCAGTAAAGCAGCATTTGTCAGATTGGCTGAGGTTTAAATGTTTACAGAAATGGAGAGAAGGGCAGTCCTGGTTTCTACAAGTTGTGGAGTGCATTTTTATAATAGTGAAGAATTTGAAACAAGCACTTATTAAAAGGATGAGGTCACCCTAAACATACTGATAAAGATGTCCATGTTTTCAATGGAAAAAGAGCCAAGTTGTAGTAGAGAAGTATGGTGTGTTTCCTGTTTGTAGAGAAACAGTATTTTAACCTTTTCGTAAGATTTGGCTTTCCAAAGTGGCTCTTAGTTAGTTGGGCATGCTGTTGGGAGGAAAGGCGAGAGTTTTTTTGTTTTGTTTTTAAATTTATTTTTAACAACTTTATTATTTTTTTTAAGATGGGTGTTCACCATGATGGCCAGGCTGGTCTTGAACTCCTGACCTCAGGTGATCCACCCACCTTGGCCTCCCAAAGTGCTAGGATTACAGGCGTGAGCCACCGCGCCCTGCCTGGAAAGGGGAGAGTTTTAAATTCTACTTTGTGTGTTTCTGTAAGTGAATTTTCTCATTGCAATCGTTATTTTACAATAAATTTAAAACTACAACATGAACTTAAGAATCCAGGCAAAATGTATCGTCTTTGCTTTACTAATGATAAAACCTTCTTGAGACCTGTGTCTTTATGGAATGTGCTCTACTACTTGACATTTCACATTCCTTTAATGATTTTTTTAAAAACGTTTGTTTATTCAGAGACGGAGTCTTGCTCTGTTTCTGAGGCTGGAGTGTAGTGATGTGATAATGGCTCACTGCAACCTCCACCTCCTGGGTTCAAGTGATTCTTGTGCTTCAGCCTCCCAACTAGCTGGGACTATAGGTGTGCACCACCATGCCTGACTAATGTTTATATTTTTAATAGAGACGGGGTTTTGCCATGTTGGCCAGGCTAGTCTTGAAGTTCTTGCCTCAAACGATTTTCCTGCCTCAGCCTCCCGATCCCAAAGTAGTGCGATTACTGGTGTGAGCCACCGCACCTGGCCTAATAGGATTTTTTTCTTTCTTTTTCTTTTGTTTTTTTGAGACGGAGTTTTGTTCTTGTTGCCCAGGCTGGAGTGCAATGGCGCGATCTCGGCTCATTGTAACCTCTACCTCTCGGGTTCAAGCGATTCCTTTGCCTCAGCTTCCCAAGTAGCTGGGATTACCAGCATTTGCCACCACCCCCTGCTAATTTTGTATTTGTAGTAGAGTCGGGGTTTCTCCATGTTGGTCAGGCTGGTGTCGCACTCCCAGCCTCAGGTGATTCGCCTGCTTCAGCCTCCCGAAGTGCTGGGATTATAGCCTTGAGCTACCGTGCCTGGCCGATATGATGATGATGATGATGATGATGATGATGATTTTTTTTTTTTTTAAGAAAATGTCTAGATGTTCTTTTAGGGTAATATTGTCATGTAATAGGGTAGTAACTGTTTCTTAAAGACAGTTCAAGTTCCCAAGTTGGTACTCTGAAGACGTAACTGTTCTTTTCTATTTAGAAATGGGGGAGTACCTCCAGAGTTCATTCCTT
>CAUYLG010013286.1:0-33265 GCA_963573385.1 Cacajao melanocephalus | reverse complement strand
AAGAACTCAGAGATTTCATCACCACCAGGCCTGCTTTACAAGAGCTTCTGAAAGAAGCACTACACATAGAAAGGAACAACCAGTATCAGCCATTCCAAAAACATACCAAAAGGTAAAGAGCATCACCATAATGAAGACTCTGCATCAACTAATGGGAAAAACAGCCAGCTAGCATTAAATGGCAGTATCAAACTCAAACTATCAGATTATTTTTAAGGCAGGGTGAGCAGTCGTGGTAATAAATTTATTTAAATCATTTCCTTACTTCTTAACCCTTCAATGCAGGTACACGGCCATTAGGTGGCAGTAATGCATCACTCTCGGGAACCAAATCAATGCTTCAGCTGAACACTTGAAATAGAGGTAAACATGGTCCCCATCTTTTATTTTATTATAAAGATACAACTTTTAAAAAGCTCCCAAAGAGGATAAGCTTAAAGACTTCGCATTTGTTACATGTACTCCTTAATAAAACCATCATGGCATTCATTCAAGTTGCCCAGGAGTTCGTTTCCCAGTCATTTCTCTATGTCGTAGCAGACCAGATAACTGGAGTCTACTGAACTTGTTTAAATTCATTACAGGGAAGACTCTCCTATCTGGAGCGCCTGTTCCTTTGATTGCCACCAGAAAGAGAGGAGACAGAGGAAGGAGCACAAAATAGCCCCGGAGTTTAATGCTACCAAATACCTGTGTGGTTTTTCTTCCATTGTTTAGAAGCATGGACCTCTGTACCCTGCTAATTTTCATTTTCTGTTCTTTCTTCTTCTCTTTGTGGCTGGGAATAATTTACATTATTTTATAAAACTGGAGGTACAAAACTAATGCTGAGTGGTGGAAGCCGATCTCATTAAACAATTTCCTTTAAAAAATAAAAGGCTCAGCTGACCGTCTATGCCTAAGGGCCTATTTCTAAATCTAGTGACTATGTAATTCTTGGTTTTTTTTTTTTTTTTTTTTTTTTAGACAAAGTTTCGCTCTGTAGCCCAGGCTGAAGTGCAGTGGATGATCTTGGCTCACTGCAACCTCTGCCTCCTGGGTTCAAGCGATTTTCTTGCCTCAGCCTCCCAAATATCTGAAATTACAGGCACACGCCACCATGCCTGGAAATTTTCTGTATTTTTTGTAGAGATGGGATTTCACCAGGTTGGCCAGGCTGGTCTCGAACTCCTGACCTCCTGTAATCTGCCCCTTTCAGCCTCCCAAAGGGCTTGGATTACAGGCATGAGTCACCATGCCTGGCCTTCCTCATGTATTTCTATACCAAGTAAAAAAACTCTGAGTGGAGAGGGATGGTATAATTCTTTGGAAATCTTTAGTTGCCTTTCTGCATCAAGAGGCACAAAGATCTCTGAACAGTCTGTTGCTTAGGCTGATTTGGAGAAATCATCTTCCTCCTACTTGAGTATCTCCCCAAGTACCTGCTTGAGGAAGACTGGGAACTCCAAATTATATTTCTAAGCTAAACATTTCTCCCCCTTCCTTAGGACAATTTTTAGATGCTTATCAGAGCTTCTAACTGAAGTTTAGAAATCTCAGCTATTCAATTTTACTTAGCCAAGTGATGAAAACATCTATTCAGAATTCTAAAAGCAAAAAAGGTGGAGAAAATAAAAACATGATGGTCTTTATCGCTAACAAAATGTGCAGAGCAAAATTAAAGCCAAGTGTGAAAGTTCCTTGCTATCTTCTGGTTGCGCCTTTGCGGAATACTAATGCAGCCGTGGGAGGCTATCGGTCCGGAATCCTGGCTTCCTCCTCCCTGCAGCCAGGTGATAAAGCCCCTCCTTAAAGACTCAGAAGCCTGAGGAAATTGAGGCCAAGTGTGAACACAGCAGGACCTGATTTTCTAGGCCAGAAATTCATGTTAGGGAAAACTTCGGAAGCCTTTCTGAAATAACTTTTCTTCTTTTGCATAAGAATGATTAGGGTAGGTGAAAATAATGCAAACCTTTTATAAATTAGGTGCTTAACCTCTGGCAGCCTCAGTTTCTTCAGCTGCAAAATGGGAAAACTATTATCAACTGTCAGTGTTGTGTGAGGATTCAAGGAGAGAGCAGGAGCTGGCATGGAAGAAGATCACACCTGAGAGTCTATTCAGACTCCACTGCTATGGAAAATATTAGTTTAAAAATTAAGAATTAAAAAAATAATCCCTGAGAAGCAAAGTCTTAATTAATTAGCATGGCCTCATTTGAAAAAAATTCCGGCCCTGCGGTTTCTGAATATGGATAAACACTGCCATCATTTCTTAAGAGCTTTAATTTCCTACCTGCAACTTGGGAACAGAGGAAATTTGGTGCATTTTTGGAGTCCTCCTAGAACTCCCTCTTTATCAGAGGAAAGTGCTGATTTGCTGATTTGGGGAACTGGAAGTGTCTGCTTGCACCATGGACTTCTATTTCCATCTCTAGGGACTCAGGTTTCTGACTACTACAGACACTTAAAAAGCACCGAATATTTGGTTGGAATTTTATACCTTCAGGCAAAATTAACCATGAGAATATTTTCATTTAGAACAGAATATTGTGAATGAAACAAATTAATTTGGCAGACAGAGATTTAAACTGGTTTCAGCACACTGTCCCACAAAGATCCGCCACACTACTTAAAGCATTATGCTCTGGCTCACTAGCTGTTATTATTAAAAACAGCATCAATATAGGGACATGAGCAATGATAACCAGGAAAATTATCTGGGCACGATGACTGGCTCTTCATAAGAGAAACTGCGCAGGCAGATGCAAACATGGATCTGGTGCCCAGTAGCTGGGTTGTAAAGCCTGGTTCTGCCACTCACCAGGTGGGTACTCTTGGACACATTACTTAACCTCTGGGTCAAGAGTTAAAAAAATCTTTCCAGGTAATTCTAATGTATAGCAAAATTTAAGAAAGTATTGTCCTAAGGCAAGTTCCTTACCATGTTTAAACCTCAGTTTCAGTATCTTTAAAATGGGAAAACCACAGCATGTACTTCATCTGATGGTGAAGATTAAATGAGGTAATGAACACTCAGGGCTTAAGTGCTCAATATATTATCTCTTACCTAGCAAGGTTTCAATCAATGTAAGCCTTTAGCATCCTTCTCCTCCTCCTCCTCCTCCTCCTCCTCATCACTGTGGTCATCATTATCATCATTATCACTGCCATCACTGTTCCTATCACCATCACCTTTGTTACATCAGCAGCTGCAGCCACATCTTGCTTGTTGCTACTGGTACCCTCACCATCATCAACCTCACTATAGTCATCTTTGCCAAGATGAGCATCACAGTCATCATCAGCCCATCATCATCACCATCACCTTCACCACCACACCACCTAACTCTATAGGAGGTACCATTGATTTTTTTTTTTTGAGACAGGGTTTTACTCTGTTGTCTAGGATGGAGTACAGTGGTGCAATCTCGGCTCACTGCAGTCTCAATCTCCTGGGCTCAGATGATCCTCTCACCTCAGCCTCCTAAGTAGCTGGGACTACAGGCATGTGTCACTAAGCCTGGACACACACACACACACACATACATACATATATTGGTAGGGAATTCTCACTCTGTTGCCCAGGCTAGCCTCAAACTCCCAAGCTCAAGCAATCCTCCTGCCTTGGCCTCCCAAAGTGCTGGAATTACTGGCGTGAGCCACTACCCCAGCCTAACACTGATTCTTTTAGGAAGACTCTTGAGTGCTTGGTACTCAACACGATAACCTTGAATTATTGGTTCTGCTTTTAATCCTTTGGAAAAAATGAGGGCCTAGTAACCTGTAAACATTCTCTAAACATTTTGATTGGACTCAAAATGTAGAAATCAAACCACTTTGTGACATTCAGCGTGCACTGACAATGTGCTCCCAATGATGGTCCTATCTGCGGGTGCAGTGCTCCAAGCTCATTCCTTAGATTAATTCACTCAGACCTTAACACCTGTTGAGGAAGGGGCTCCCAACCGCTTTCTCAGAGGCATGGCCTCCCCAGGGGTGAAGCAGCAGAAACGTAGCTAGAACTCCATCCGCCATTCTAAGCATCATTGTAGGAGGAAGTCACCCACCCTATCACATTCTCAGCTTCGAATAAATTCCTTTCTGCATTTGGCATGGAAGGTGATAAGTATTTTCTGAGCTATTTTTCAGTTGCAAACTTCAGTCTGCTGAGATGAAATATGCAGATTGAGGCATGAACAGCTGTAGCACTCCAGAGTGGCTGGTATTTTGGTGGGCTTTATTTTAAAGTCTTTGACAGTTCAATCTCACTAAATAATTCAGCTGTTTGGGAAAAGCCATATGATCTTAAAATAAGTCCCTGAAGGTCAAAAATACAGGTTGAAATTTTATTTTTCAGTAAACAGCATTTGATGAAATAACAGAAATGTCCCTTATAAGATCTCTTCCTTTACATCTTTGAATGAAATTACCAAGTGCACATCACTGGATGTTCATTTATAAGCATTTTACATCTTCCCCATGACTTTCTGGCAGAGTATTAAGGTAACATTCTGATTTCACTGTTCCCAATGAAGTTAGAGATCCTAAAGAACAGTTATAAAACAGAGCCCTAACTTGGAGTGTCACTGATCATTTGGAAAGTCATTTGTTACACCTAGTCCAGAAAAATATAAGCTTTTTGTCATAAAGGCTGAAGTATTGACTATAAATCTACGAAGAAAAAGGAAAAAAAAAAAAAACCCTTGCAATGTGAAAGTTTTCCAGGTCAAAGCTGGATCTCTCTCATCCATCACCCGGCTCTCCAAGGCGACATGCAATTCAGGAGAAAAGCATGAGCCTCCAGAATGATACTGACCAAGGATGTCTTTGTGCTCCTTCATGATGGGTCTTTGGCTGAATCACCAGACTGGTAGCTTTGGAATGGCTGTTCGTGGAGGTGGGAGACAGGATGGGGAGGTCCTTGGGTAAATTTCATCTAGACTCACAAAGAGTCCTGCACTCTTGGAGACTGACGGGACGCTGAAGTTCATCTACCTCAAATACCTTCTTGCCTCACTTTACAGACAAGGAACTGAGGCCCAGGGAGAATAAATGATGGGTGCCCATGAATGCACTCAGTTAATAATAAAGCCAGAGCTAAGAAGCAGGTGGCAATGGAGCCTGCTGATAACCATGCATCCCATCAGAGCTGGCCTGTGTGTTCCTCGGGTCCAGCTGCAAGTACAGCCCATTTTTTTTCTTTGTCCATTTTGCTTGTGGACAAAGAAGACTCTATAAGGAAGTGGGACTGAGAGGTGTCACACCTGGGCAAAATCATTCAACGCCTCTCAATCCCAGCCTTCCTATAGATTAAGCCCTATTAATAATCCCTACCTCATAGGGATGTTGTATCAATGAAATTCTATGTTAAAAAATATCCTGAACAAAGCCTTGTATACATGTTCAGGAATTCATACTGTCTGATGGCCTGAAACATTTCCTTTTGGACTAGAGTGTGGGGCTCAGAGCTGAATCATCATCACATTTACTCATGGGGCTCTACCAGGTACTGTCTCATTTCCCAGACACTGTTTCTAGCTGGGTTCAGGGAGATGGAGTCATTTTATCCTCACAGTGCTGACATCTTGGTGGCACCCCACATGGACAATTAAGAAAGCCCAGGCAGTCTTTCTAGAAGGACACTAGGATTATTTCCCTCCCCTACTTGCTATTGGTCTAGTTTCTGTCTTTCTTTCTTTCTTTTCTTTTTTTGAGATGAAGTCTCACTCTGCTGCCCAGGCTGGAGTGCAGTGGCTCAGTTTCAGCTCACTGCAGCCTCCACCTTCCAGGTTCAAGTGATTGTCCTGCCTCAGCTTCCTGGGTTCAGGCAAATGCAGTCATTTCACCCTCACAGTGCTGACATCTTGATGGTAGCTGTGAGTCATAAATGGTACCAGGAAAAGCAGGAACTGGGCATCTCTCCACTTACAAAAGCTGCCCAGTTCTAAGAAAAAGCATGCAAAAAATATTATAGAGAAACTTTTCTCATTTATCACAAAAACTATTAATGTTCCTTTTTGAAAATTTTGAAAATTCCATTGACCAAAATTTGGGAAACAAAAACCATTCCTAATTGTACCACTCAGGAAAAGTCACTGTTATTTGGTAGGATCATAGGTTTTATGTACATTTAACATAGATATAGATTAAGATGATATTCTATAGCTTGTATTTTGCCAATTGTAAATGTATTGTCTTTTTCCCAAGCAATTCAATTGTCATTTTTCAAATGGTAATTTATATACATTTAACATAGATATAGATTAAGATGATATTCTATAGCTTGTATTTTGCCAATTGTAAATGTATTGTTTTTCCCAAGCAATTCAATTGTCATTTTTCAAATGGATATACACCATTCCATCATTCACGTTGTTTTATTACCAGAGTGGTACTCAAAGTATTGAACAACAGGTAGAGATTGAGTGCCACTAATGATAGTCAGGAGGACTGTCTGGGAGACCCATCCAGGGTCAACCAGATGATTACTGACCCTGGCTGTGCCATAATTTAATTAGTTTCTTATTCAAAACATTTCATTTTTATTTTTAAATTTTTCTGCTGTCATAAACACCTCTCTGATGAAAGAACAGATGATAAAATCTTGACATGCATCCTTAAGTATACTACAGAGTTGGTTTCCTAGAAGTTCTGTGGTTGTGTTCAAAGATCAACACTGGTTTGGGACACTGCTGGAGGGCAAGCTTTCCAGGATGTTTACCCTCCAGGTGGGTCAGAGTCATGGGCTCATGCTTCCTTCCCTTGGCAAACAAACACCCCAAGTGGACAATTAAGAAAGGCCAGGCAGTCTTTCTAGAAGGGCACCAGGATTATTTCCCTCCTCTACTTGCTGTCTATTTTCTTTTTCTCTCTATCTTTCCCCTCCCTCCCCGCTTCCTTCCTTCCCTCCCTCCCTCCTTCCTTCCTTTTTTCCTTCCCTCCCTCTCTCCTTCCCTCTCTCCTTCCTTTCCTCCTTCCTTTCTTTCTCTGTCTGTCTGTTTCACTCTGCTGCCGAGGCTGGAGTGCAGTGGCTCAGTCTCGGCTCACTGCAGCCTCCACCTCCAAGGTTCAAGTGATTCTCCTGCCTCAGCCTCCTGAGTAGCTGGGACTATAGGCGAGCGTCACCACACCCAACTCATTTTTGTATTTTTAGTAGAGACAGGGTTTCGTCATGTTAGTCAGGTTGGTCTTGAACTCCTGACCTCAAGTGATCTGCCCACCTCGGCCTCCCAAAGTACTGGGACTACAGGCGTAAGCCACCGTGCCCAGCCCTTGCTGTCTATCTTCTGACTGTGACTTGCCAGGTTTGCAGAGATGCCCTCCACTCCACCCTGACCGAGTGAGTCTCCATTCCACAGTGTCGGGGAGCACTAGGCTGGAGAAGTCTTCCGGGCTCTGGCCCCCACTTGGAGCTCTCCAATCTACACTAACTAAACATTTGAGTGTGGACAAGCTACTTCATCTGTCCTGATCAGGGCTGATTTTCCTACATGTAAAGGAGGCAGTTGGGGAAGATGAATAACCAAACTCCTTTCCATGCCCTCAGCCTAAGTCTATGACCCTGTGACCCACATCTAACGCTGCCACATTTAGATGATGGAAGCTTTACTTCACTTCTTGAACCTCCTCTCCCCACCCCCAACAAGCTCTTTTCCATCCTTGCTGGGATCAAGCAAACATTTTAAAATGTGAATCATCCAGTGACTTACTTACCTGAGCTTTGATTTAAAATGAAAGCCAGTCTCCCTACCTCGGCCTGCACGGACATCATGGGTTTACCCTCTCTACTGCATCAGCTCTACTCTCTCCTTTGAGCCTGCCTATTTTCTTATTTACATTTGACACCCAAGTTATTATGTTTTATTTACCTACATAGAATTTTTTACTTATTTTTTTTTTACATAGAATTTGGACTTTGATAGAGAAGGGACACCCAGGATGGATAGTACTCTACTCACTAAATATATGAATAAATGTGATGGGGAAAGGAAAGTAGCTACTGACCTCCAGGACCTGGCCTGGGACCTTAGTTAGATGTTGGTGTTCTCCTGTCAAGCATGATTTCAGGGAACACCAACATCAGACAAGGCCACTCTGTGATCACAGCAAATCAGACCAAAAACAATACCACTCTGTAATTATGCTTGAACACAGACAGACCTGAACATGATCGAAGCCATCCCCTTTCCTAGCTAAAACGATAGCCGCTTCTTTGCCAATAACGGCTGTAGACGCACCCTGGGCTGTCCCACCTGCAGATGAGATTTAGCACTGGTCCTAGAAGCACCAGTGCTTCCCAACAGCATCCAATTCAGAGAAATGGTCCACTTTTGTGAGCCTTCACCCAAAGCAGCTAATAATGCAAGCCCAAATTCTATGTCTTTTCTAACACATTCTTACTAAGATATCCCATAGTTCCCCGTAGTATATTCTCTCTCAATACAATGAGCAATCAACCCAACCTGTTAATTACAGATGTGTTCCTGGTGCTCTTTGGCTGAAGGGGAATTGCACTGGGAAAATAACAATAAATAGTATTAATAGCTTCTTTTTCACAAGTAATTGCTATGTAAATTACTGGGTAATTGCTATGTGCCAGACACCGTTCCTTCCAATAAAACAACATTGGAATATAGGTATTACTATGATTAATCTGATTTTAAAGTTGAAGAAACTGAGGTTCAGATTGGAGGAGTCACTTCCCAAGATCACATAGCTATTGGGGGAGGCTGCAGTTTAAACCCCATATTTTCCTGACTTCAAATCTTGTCTATTTTCGAATTCTTATAGTGTTTCTTTTTTTCTCTCTTTCCTTTAAAAACTATGTCAGGTGCTCTAAGCTAGTGATGAGGGTATGCATGATAAATACGTTCCATCTAATAATTCCTCCATTTGGAATGATTAACATTCCCAATAGCTGTTCTAGGTTTTCAACCCTCTGTGAATATTTGCGGTTTAGATTTCTGCTCTTTCAATGTCACCGCTGCATGGACTTCCTGGCACAGTCTCAAACGTACAGAATATGTTCAGCATCAGAAGAAAAATATTGTCAGACAACCATTCTGTCATTTGGGGGATTATAATTGTGAAGTGGAGAAAATATTTAAAGACACGGATTTGTGGGAAAGAATGTAATATATACAGGCCTTAGTATAAGAGAGCTGAATAGCTCTTGATATTTTGTATTAATGGTTTTTAAATAATCTCTCCTATCCCTTGTCCTTGAAATATGACTAATGAATGACTGAATTTAGCAGTTGTACCAGGAATGAAGACTCCAGGTAGTTCATCAATGAATAAACATACCTTGACTTAGAACGTTATGGAAAGACAACTGTGACCAGGCCCTGCCCTAGGTGCTATCATCTGTGCCATCTCAAATGCACTCCTTTCACATACTTAAATTCCTACATCAACCCATAGGAAGATAAGAAGTCAGCAATATAGACCTGGTGCCATTAGGTTTAGGCAACATTGGGAGCTTCAATTCCCTTCCACCCTGTGATTCAAAATGTCCATGAGCTGCAAATGACTCCTGCAGTTGGGTTGATGGAGCCTGGTAAACACCAAAGACCAAATATTCCAGTTTCATCTGATTCCGGAATAGCATTGCAGACAAGTCCCTCCAGCTGTCCTGTAGGCAGTTTGATACAGGAATCTAGGGTCTGCGATTTAGATACATGCTGCTTCTTAAGCCATTCAAGGGGTCTTGAGCAGGACAGTGGCATGATCAGGTTTCTGTTTTAGAGTCCACTCCAGCACAGGGGACAGTAGGGAGACCAGTGAGGGGTGGATGGCTGCAGCAGAGAGGATGGAAGTGTGTACATGGGAGTGGCCAGGAGGATGGATGGATGGAAGCAGATGGAGGAGATCTTGAGGGAGAAGTAAGAGAGTTGGGTGATGAGTGGCCATCTTGGAGTGACATGGAACAAATAATCTTTACTTGCTTTTTCTCCTACGTTGAATTCCACATTAATTTCTACCCTTTGGCCAAACTATTACAGATCAGTGCATATTATATCAGGTGGATCTGGAGTTCATGGGAAAAGGGTACTTAAGAATGTTAATTTTTTTCCTACTCTGGCTGCATATTATGTGAAGCTTTTATCTTTTTAATTGAATATGTACATTGTTAAGCGGAGTACGTTCCCTGTTCTAAACGCTTTCTGGATATTAATTCATTTCATATTCATTACATTTCTATGAGGTAAGGACTATTATTACCCCATCTAACAGAGGAGGAAACTGAAACACAGAGAGGTCAAGTAACACCCAAGGTCACACAGCTGATAAAAGAGAGTCACTTTCTGGACTCTGTGCTTTTAACCATTATACACCATGGCCTCTCCTGGGAGGCTGATGTCAGAATCAAATCTGTAAGAACTACAGCCTACTCCTGGGGAAAACAACAACAACAACAAAACAACAAAACTAAAACAGTACCCAGCATGCCTCAAGGACAGCCAAGGGAAAGTTAGTTATATTGTTTTGACTTTGATTTAATTTGTTCCCAAGCACCACAATCAAGAAACAGTTTCATCATCCCAGTCTCTTACATTAAAAAAAAAAATGGTGATGATTTTCTGATGGAGGCTTGGATGGAGTTTTAAACATAATTATTTTAGGCCTGTTTATCCATAAAGAGCCCTACCAATGGCATGTGATGATTTATATCTATGGATTAAATGTCACAATTGAGATGTGGTCTAAATCATAAATTCACAGCAGACCTTGAAAATGTCTGCGAGGTTTCCCAGCCACACGCACCAAAGTTGACCAAAGTTTTCCAACTTTTCTTTTCATTATCAAGAAACTGGAATTACACACGGAACATAATACTTGGCATATCACAGCTGGATAGGCATTTAAAGGCACTAAATTCTTTCAAAGAGGAAGCAAACTTTATGAGTTCAGGGAAGTCTAACAGATTCATTCTCAGATTAACAACCTCATACTGCTTTGAAGAAAGCATTAAGGTGTCCAAGGCATGGAGACAACACAGTACTTGGGTCATACAGCTATTCATTGTTTGATTCTTATTTTTTTTCTTAAATTCAGGGTCCCACTCTGTCACCCAGGCTTGAGGCAGTGGCACCATCATAGATCACCTCAGCCTTGAACTCTTGGGCTCAAGTGATCCTCCCTCTCCAGCCTCCAGAAAGGGTATTTTTTTTTTAAAGACAACTCCTTCAGAATAAATCTGACATATGCATTATTATAAGCTCCAATATGAAGAAACATATGCAGCGAAACTGCCCCAGAATGAAACAACCAATGAAATGGAATTTAGATTAAGAGGCATTTGTTGCATTCTTCCTTATAGTTTTTATTTGGCAACAGCTTCTTTGGCAGTTTCTAGAGCAGTGCGTCTCCACCTTGGCACTGTTGACGGCTGGGGCCAAATCACTCTGTGGCAGGTGCTGTCCTGTGCACTGCAGGATATGAAGCAGCATTCCTGGCCTTGACCTGCTAGATGCCATTAGCATCCCCGAGTCACATCAACCCTCCAGACATGGTCAGAAGTCTCCTTCTGGGGCAGGGACAAAATGACTCCAGGCTGAAACCACTGCTTCAGACGATTACTGGTCAATAATACTGACTACAGAAACCCATTCAGTGAAAGATTATTATTAGTAGGGCTTATGAAACCACATGTTTATTTAACAACTGTTTATTAAGTGTCTCTTATATGCTGGGTGAGCTGAAAGTCTTGGGGGAAGTAGCAGAGAACAAAATGCAGTGAACATGGAATATAAGGGTAAGCTTAGTAACAGGGTGAAGGTGGATTTGAATCTTTTGCCAGGTCTCATAGATAAGATTTGTACCTTATTTTATTTTCATCCGTCTACCTGTCTGTCTGTCCGTCTTGTTCTGTTGCCCAGGCTGGAGTGCAGTGGTACAATCACAGCTTGCTGCAGCCTCAAACTCCTGGGCTCAAGCGATCCTCCCATCTCAGCCTTCAGAGTAGCTGGGACTCCAGGCATGCACTTCCATGTTTGCCAATTTTTAAATATTTTTTTGTAGAGACAGGATCTCACTGTGTTGTCAGGGCTGGTATCAAACTCCTGGCCTCAAGTAATTCTCCCACCTTGGCCACCCAAAATGCTAGGATTATAGGCATGAGCCACTGCCCCAGGCCCAAACATGTGGCTATTTAAATAAAAAAAAAAAAAGAAAGAAAAAGAAAAAACAACAAAATGCAATTCTTTGCAAATGGACTCTTAACAGACATAGTTTGAGAATGCTTCATCTGATGTTACAGAATAGTCAATCTCTCCAGGACGTCCCACCCCATACATACATATAAAAATATATTTCTCATATGTGCATACACAGAAACACACACATATACACAGCTATCCTTCTTAGCAGACAGTTCAGCCATGAAAAAAAAAAAAACAACTCTAAATAAAGCAAGGCAGTTTGTTTCTCTCTCATGCTTAAGTCTAGATCTAGATAATCCTCAGCTGCTGTGGGGCTCTTTACGGTGAAGCTGTCTGACACTTTCTGTTTTCTGGCTCTGCTGTGTGGGCCTCTATTCCCTGGACAGCTGCTCACGTGCTTGTCTGCTTGTCCATGTTTTACCCAGGAGTAAGGAAAGCATGAATCAAAGGAGAATGGTAAGTCACAAGCATCAATGCTGTATAAGAGAGATCCTTGCAGACAGCCACACAGCCCATTGGCTGCTAGACATAGTCAAGTGACCACATCTGTCTGCTCAGGAGGCTGGAAGGGGGAATCTTTTGAGATGGAGTCTCGCTCTGTCACCTAGGCTGGAGTGCAGAGGCGCGATCTTGGCTCACTGTGACCTCTGTCTCCTGGGTTCAAGCAATCCTCCTGCCTCAGCTTCCCAAGCAGCTGGGATTACAAGCATCCACCACCATGCCCAGCTAATTTTTGCATTATTAGTAGAGACAGGGTTTTACCATGTTGGCCAGGCTGGTTTTGAACTCCTGACCTCAGATGATCCACCCACCTCAGTCTCTCAAAGTGCTGGGATTATAGGTGTGAGCCACCGCACCCAGCCGGAAAGTAGAGTCTTATAAGTTCTCTGTTATCACAGAGGAAGGGGAAAGCAGATGGAAGTGGTGGGTAGTACCACCCAACCAACCAACCAACCAATCAAACAAGCTTCCGCTTCAACCAACTGATTTCAAGCTACCAATGCTACTGCAGTGGTGCTGGGTATGGCTCTCCCGAGCAGGTGCACACTGGCTCCAACACACCTTTGATTAGCAGGAAACACTCAGCATGGTGTATGGCAAACAGTGAACTCTCAATAGCTTTTTTAAATCAAAGAATTAAAAATGTAAGACATACTTTTACACCCCATTAATTCCCCATATGTTCATTGAGTGGCTACTATGTACCAGGCCTGGTGTTAGCCACAGAATTCCTATCTTCACACAGCGGAGTCTGCAATACAGTGGGGGAGACAGACAGCCAACCAGAGACAACAGGAAATGCAGGAGGACAAGCCTAGTGAACACGGAGAGAGGGAGTAAAAGAGTGGCTTGGCCTCACCTAGGAACACAGCAAAGGTTTATCAGAGGAGGAGACAGATGAGTTGAAGCTGGAGGCTGAGCAAGAGTCATCTGGACTTAGACGTGAGGTGCGGGGAAAAGCACCTTGGGCTGAGAGAACAGTGTGAACGAAGACCCTGTGATCAGATAGAGAAGACGTGGCATGTTTAAGGAGGCTACGATGGACTACAGTGGGATGGGAGAGTGGAATGAGACGGAGTGAAGAGAGGCGGCAGGGCTGGACCACATCAGAGTTAGACACTGCTTTAGATTCCAGAGGCAACAGGGAGCCACAGAAGGCTTTGCAGAGAGTGACATGATTCCAGTGTTTGGAAAAAAGATCGCTTTGTCTACACCACTAAAAACATATTAAATAGGGGACCAGGCATGGTGGTTCACACCTGTAATTCTAGCTCTTTGGGAGGCTGAAGCAGGTGGATCACCTAAGGTCAGGAGTTTGAGACCAGCCTGGCCAACAAGGTGAAATGGTGTCTGTACTAAAAATACAAAAATTAGCTGGGCATGGTGGTAGGCGCCTGTAATCCCAGCTACCCGGGAGGCTGAGACAGGAGAATCACTTGAACCCGGGAGGTGGAGGTTACAGTAAGCTGAGACTGCACCATTGCATTACAGCCTGGGCAAAACTCTGTGTCTGTCTCTCTCACATATATATATATATGTACATACATATATACATATACATATATATACACATATATACATATACATGTATATACACATATATATATATATCACCACTGCATGTGTGTGTATATGTATAAATATATATATACACACACACACGTCTCTCTCTCTCTATGTATAATATATATGTAATATATACATTAAATATATATTCAGGGTTTTATAGGTGCAAGTATGCCAGGTATGAGGCTGTTGTAAGAATCCAAGAGAGAAACTGGGGTATATCCTTGGTTAGGGTGACAACAGAGGAACCAAAGAGAAAACAACAGATTGCAGACATATTGAGGGGTGACGTCAGCAGGGCTGGACCTGGATTGGCTCTAAGAGAGGGATAAGAGAAAGGGCTATGTACATGATTATTGATGGGTCTCTCACTGTGGCACACTGGATGGATCTGGGTTTTTTAAATAGAGTTTGAGATGAAGGGAGTGGAGGAGGGACTCTAGGTTAGATGTTTTGAGCATGTGGACTTGAATCACTGACCCTTCAGTGGGCATGGGAGTAGTGAAATGAGATGGGCTGAAGAGAGGTGGCAGGGCTGGACCACATCAGAGTTAGACACTGCTTTATATTCCAGACGCAACACGGAATATGACCTTTGAGGAAGGCATTCTTACATATCATCTCTATCACACAACTGGGGAAGTAGGTTCAGAGTCAAGGCTATTCAGCGAGTGGATGGAGCAGCTGGGATTTAAATGCAGGTCTCCCAATTCCAAACCCTATGTTCCTTCCATGTTTTACCATGACCTGTCCCTAATGGGGTCCACCTTGAACCTGGAGCAGAGTTCGTTTAGATGCTGGACGCTTCTCATTAACCTGAGCGGCAAGGTGGGACCTCAGCTTAGGTACATAGAAGACCGGACTATTAACGATGCCCCTTCAAATTACTTTGGACAATTTATTCTGCACTGGACTAATGAGCCTTGTACCGCACTTCTGGGAAACCTCTCACCTTGTAAAATAAAGACCATCAGATAATGTTCTGCATATTAACCTTGCTAGAAAGAAAAGAAAAATAAGCAATAGAAAAGATTGATTCCCCTCGATGCAAAGAAAATACTTTCCAATGAGCCAGTAAGCCTAATTCATATTTTTAGATAAAGAGTGTGTTTTGCACTGAGAAAAAGAACATCACAAACAGTTACCAATATCGTGATGCTAAATAATAGAAGCCTTTAAATATGCTTATCTGCTGCATGGTTCTTGCATAATCAACTGTAATGTGACATGACAGCAGCTAACGGTACGTTCAAGGAGTCTACATCAGTCTGTTTGCCACATTTGTCATCAGGTCCACACAACCGAACTTGAGAGGGCTCCGCTTTCTTTTCTGCTGTGGTAATGAATCTTCTGGTGGTTGCACTCCTGAGTCAACAGGAGAAACCATCCCTCATCCCCAAGCTCTCAAAAATAAACATGGAAACATCTTGCAGTCACAGGCAGTGAGGCCAGCTGCCTTTGGTAAAATTAGTAAGTAAACCAAGGAAACAATGATACTATTTGTAGTGGATCAGTGTGGTTTGTCTGCTGGTCATGCATTTCCCCAATATTGAGTGATAGCCCATGTTCACATAAGTGCTGAATTAGAAGTCACAAGGCTTTTTTGCGTTTTTCTTTTTTTGTTGACTCATTGGAACTACTCAACAAGCCTCAATGAGAAGGCAGGCACAGTCTTATTTCCCTCATTTTACAGGTGAGAAAACTGAAGCTACCAATGCTGAATAAGCAAATAGTCATGTGCTAATTAACATAAGAGCCAGGATGAGAACTCAGGGCAAACCCTTTTTGGTCCCAACACTCCACCGGTAAGTTTCAGGAAGGTGGGGACTTGACTCGGTCTGTCTAGTCTAGTATCTGGAATATAGTAGGTGCTCAGTTATACACTGGCTGATGGCTTCTCTGTGCCTCTTGTTCCCCAGAAGCATGACATAGTAAGAGAGCCAAGGGAGCTGAAAAGTTCTACCCCAGTTCAGTCAAAGACCTCCTGCAACAACATGGATAAGTAATACTCCTTAGCCCATGGCTTCTGTTTTGTAAAGTGAAAGCAATTCTGATCAGCCCTAACCACGAAAAGGAAACATAAAGATCACGTCAAACAGGACAATGCAAGTCTTCCTTGAACACGACACATTTATAGTGGCGTGGCGATTTTTAAATCAAGGAAAATACTCCCAGAAACCTGTCTGCACTTCTTGATCAGGGACGCTCTGAGGCTGCGTGCAGGATGCATCTCAGAGACCCAGCTGCCTGTGTCATGCAACTCTGCCTTCTAGAATTTTCTTGGGGCCCTTTGGGGAAGCTCATGACTTCTGGATGAGCCTCAGAGTCGGCTGCACCTTTCTCCACCCAGAGTGAAGTGACATATGGTGGCCCCAGTCCCAGGCCAGCACTCTTCTCGACTTTTGCCTAAAAGCTTTTCTTAAAGCTTGATTTTCAACCACTCTGTTTACAGGAGGGGTGGTCATGAGAGGAGGGGATCCTTGGCACTGTTCTCCATGCCCCAGAAGAACCTCTCAACTGTGGAGGTAGGCACAGGCCCCCACTCTTCCATTTGCTAGACATTCCACTTGAGGCCTACTTGTGAGCCTTCTTCAGCCTCAGTTTCCTCATTTGTGATAAGGGACTATCAACTACCATTGGGGTAGATCATAGGAGGACATGGTATGAGCTCTGTGCCTGGCACAGCACTAGCAGGAGCTACTGCAGCTACCGACGCTCTGTGTATGGATCCATGGTGTTCCAGCAGCTCATGTTGATAATTCATTTCTCTTACTCAACATGCATGATGGCCTTGTATATAAAATATTTCCATGTCACAGGGAATCAGAAATTTCCAACCGTGCATCTGGCAATACATCACAATGTGACCATTCTCAACAGCAACCCTGCCTCCACTGAAGTCCAAGCCACTATCCCCTTGGGTCTGGGTGACAGCAGAAGCCTCCTACCTGGTTTCTTTGTTTCTCCCCTTGCCTCCTCCTCCAGTCTATTCCTCAACAAAGTGGCCAGAAGAATCCATTAAAACATGAGTTAGAGATTTCCTTCCTCTGCTCAAGATCTGCCAATGGCCCTATATGTCACTGCATAAAACCAAAGTTCACATAATGATGGAACGGATATGGTTTGGATCTGTGTCCCCACCCAAACCTCACAATGAATTGTAATCTGCAAGGTTAGAAGTGGAGCCTGGCAGGGGGTGACGGGATCATGGGGGTGAATTCTCATGAATGATTCAGTGCCATCCCCTTGGTGGTATCCTCATGACAGTGAGTTCTCTGGAGACCTGGTTGTTTGAAAGTGTGTGGCACTTCCCCTCTCAGTCTCTTATGCTCCTGCTCTCAGCATGTGAGACACCTCACTCCTCCTTTTCATTCGTGGATGACAGGAAGCTTCCTGAGGCCTCCCCAGAAGATGCCAGCACTGTGTTTCCTGCACAGCCTGCAGAACTGTGAGCCAATTAAACCTCTTTTCTTTATACATTACTCAGTCTCAGGTACTTTATAGCAATGCAAGAATGGACTGATACAAGGAGCTATAAAGACCTCCATGATTAGCACAATGACTTCTGCTCTGTTTCCTCTCTGCCATCACCTCCTGCTTGGATGAATGAATGAAATAAATGATAAGGAGACAGGATCGTAAAAGAACCCTAACCCATGGTTGTCTCTTCAACAGAGCCAACTATGCAACAATTGTAAGAACTGGTGCGTAGATTAAAGTAGACAAGAATAGCATAATAAACTTAAAAAAATCTGGAATATGGAAAAGGAACCATTAAGTAGAAACAAGATTACTGGGTAGGACTATAGAAATTTCAGATCCACATTGAAAAAGAACTTTCTTACACTGTCAACTGACAAACAGTGAAACGATCTCTTTCATGAGAGTGTAAATTCTTTGCCACTGAAAATGCTCAGGCAGAGACTTGGACATTCTGTGGATCAGAGACAGAAAAGCAGGATTTCAAAAATAAGAAACAAGATTTGATGAAATCACCTTTAATTTTACATTTAATTCAGAGACTCTATTATTTGCAACATTAAAGAATAAAGTGGAAATAAATAAGAGTCAACGACATTAGCCCCCAACAATTCGGTTGTTTGGCAGGAAACCAGGTTACTTTTATTTATTTCCTGGTTAAGCCTTGTTTTCTCTCTTTGGAGTCCTCTTCAATGTGTGTGTGTGTCTCCGTTGTCTTAGTGTATAGTTTAATCTTCATCCAACAAATAGGATCACTGTAAATTAATTAAATTTCAAAAGAGAGTGCATGACAGGAAACATTAGGTTGGGTCCATTTCTTGGCAATTGTGAGTAGTGCTGTGGTGAACATTGGAACCCTAAGACATCCTTAAGGTCCTGACATCAATTCTTTTAAACACTCAGAAGTGAAACTGCTGGATCATATGGTAGCTCTGTTTTTAATTTTTTGAGGAAACTCCGTAGTGTTTGTACCAGATCAACTTAGATGAGGTACCTACAATGGTCAAATTTATAGACTCAAATTGGGGAATGGTGGTTGCAAGGAGCTGAAGGGAGGGGAAATGAGGAATTAATAATAATCAATGGGCACAGTTTTCAGTCAGACAAGCTGAATACACTCCAGATAGCTTCTGACAAGCTGAATAAGCTCCAGATAGTTTCCGTACCCTAATAGTGGATTGTCCACTTGAAAATATTTGTTAAGAGGGTAGAGTTCATGTTAAGTGTTCTTACAACAATAAAATAAATAAAAATGCAGTTCATGTCATAGTGGAATATAATAAAGGTATTTTAGAAAAAGGTCTGTGCTTGCCAAGTTACTGAAGCAGAGCACTAGTTCTAAGGAAAGATTGGCCAAAACTGGTCACCTTCCCCTCAGCATTCTGAGGGGGAGACAGGGCAGAGCAGAGGGTGGGCTCTGAGACCACAGTCACGATGGAGAGGGAGCCGATGGTCAAGAAAATCAATCTGACGATGGAGAGGGAGCCGATGGTCAAGCTTGACTGAGGAAAAGGGAATCACTCCAACCACCAAACGACACCTTAGGTTGTTTGGCAGGAAAACAGGTAATTCATTTATATTTCCCTCATGCCTCATTTTCTCTCTGTTGGGTCATCTTCAGTGCTGTGTGAGTGTGTCTGAGTGTATGTGTGTGTGTGTGTGTTTCTTCACTGTCTTTTAGTGTATACATAATGTTCATGCAACAAATATAATCACAGGAGGTTTCTGGGCCTGGCACAGGGGATATCATGATGAACAAAATCCAGATGGAAGGTTCCAACGCTTTCCTTAAAGATCGCTCATCAAAGGAGAGGTTTGCATCAAAGGAGAGGATCGCAAAAGTCCCCTGTACCTCATGAAGAAATCTGTGTTTGAGCTTGGTCGATGAGGGTCCTGCTCTGGACCAGTCTCAGAAAATAGGCCGCTCTTGTCATAAATGGGATGCCAGTCTGTGTCTCAACACACAAAAGGACCTCTTGGCTTGCTCAGATCCAGTCTTACAGAGAGTGTTAAGACATTATAATTGACCTCAGACTGCAATATCCTCTCCTCCTGCCAAATGCACATGAATTAATGCCATCTTTCAAATGATAAGACTTTCTTCTTTCTTCCTTTGGTAACTGCCTCATCAAGACAAGAAGAGAAGATACATTCCCCCAGGAAACGAATTGAGAGAACACATTTGTGCCCCGACAGGGAAAGTGATGGCCAAAATGGATTGGCCCAGTGCAATGGTTATTTTAACAAGTAAACCAAGAATAGTGGCTGAATGCATTGGAAGATGGAGAGATTTGAAACACTCAATTTCATTGGAAAACAACAGAATTAATGCACCAAATAGATTTTTCCCTAAAACACAAACAAATAAGTATGTGTAGCTTAGTCCACAAACAAACAAAGGCAAGAAGAGAATGGTAAACAGATATTAAATCTCATCCATCTTACGGACGAATTTCTAGCCTGTCTACTTATTTCTCATTCATTCAGCATCTCTTATCCTATCCACATGCCAAGCACCAAAGTCCTGATTTCTTGGGCTAGTGCTTATTACTGTGGCTTATTCAGGGAGTTATTTAACAAAACATTACAATTTATGAAATGTTACTGTCATCTCCATACTGTGAAGCACTTTTGTCAAAAGCAGAATCCTATTCTGTAACTTGACAACACAATTAAAAAAGAATCTTGTCAATGGAAAAACAAATCCAAAATCAACTCAGGAAACACTGGAGCGAAAAAAAAAAAATCCAGCCATGGAGGTCAAACTAATTAGGGGCTTATAGCATGTTTCTAATGCTTTTAAAAATAAAAAATGAATTACTTGAACAAGTTCACTGTTTTTGCTGCCTGCTGTTTTTCCTGTGTTTCTCAGTCACTGAACCCCCCTCGAGTCCCATGGAGGGTCACGTGAAGCCCAGTAATAAAACTCACTTTTCCCCTCCCATAATAAATAAGTGCAGTCAAAATGTGCCACTTTCCCCTATTAAAATCCTGCTACTAGCCAGTGGAGCTTTCGCCCTAACCTCATGAACACACATGACCCTCTCTGTGTCATCTGCAAGGGGAAAATACACAGGAGACCAATTCTCTTAAAGTTTTGATTTGAGCCAGCAGAACTGACCAGAGGGTCAGCTACAGATACCCTGGCTTTTCTGTCCCATTCACAAGTGAGCTATCAGCAGCTCTGCCCTTGACTGGGTCCAGGGAACATCTTCACGGCCCTGAAAGGAGTCGTAGGAACGTAACTGTTAATACTATCAGGGGAACAGAAGCCCACATGGTTACAAGTAGCCCCTTGCCAACTCTGATTGGTTCTTGACGGGCTGGGAAACAGAATGGTGGAGCAGGGCAGCTGACCACGAGTGCAGAGATGCTTAGTAGCACCCAGGCCCGCCAAGGGTGGAGGAGAATCCTGAAAGCACAAGGCACCAGAATCACTGCACTTCTTTGCTGTGTCGTCTAGTGGTGCTGGCATTTTGTAAGTCTCTTGCAGCTGCAGTAATAAATTATACCACCTTAGTGACTTAAAACAGCTCTAACGGTGGATAGTTTTAGAGGTCAGAAGTCTGAGATGAGTCTCAAGGGGTTAAGTCAAGGTGGTAGTGCGCCTGATTCCTTCAGAAGGCTCTGGAAGAGAATTTGGTGTTTGCCATTTCCAGCTTCTTGAGGCTGCCCTGTTCCTTGGCTCAGGGCTGCATCACTCTGACTGCTGTTCCCATTGTCACATTTCCTTCTTTGACCTTCCTATATCCCTCTTATTAGGACCCTGGTGATTCTACTGGGTCCACGTGGATAATCCACAATATTGTCTTCATTTCAAGATCCTCAACTTAATCACATATAGAAGGTCTCTTTGGCCATGTAAGAAACATATTTATAGATTCTGGGAATCAGGACAAAGACATATTTTGGGGGCCATTATTATGCTTACCACACACTTCAAGAGCAAGAGGGGAGAAAACAGATGGGTTGTATTACTAAGAACTTTAGGTTTGGCAGGACAAGCAGCTCACAGTCACTGAGGACTTAGGGACAATAAAGACGATCAGTGACTTCAGGATGTACATCCAAGGAGGCTGGAAAACTGGCAAAAAGGTGTTCGTGTGTGTATGCACGTGTGTGTGTGTGTGTGTGTGCGCGCGCGCATGCGCGCATTGATAATGCTGAAGAGTTATTTGCATGGGAGAGAAAATTGGGAAAAATAAAAGTTTACAGTCCAGGAGGAGATTTACGGTGGGAAATACTGAAATTAGAGTAGTTGGCCTATCAGCAAGGACTAGAGTGCGGTCTTAGGAGCTGACACCTCAAGCAAAGGGGAGAGAAACATTATTGGAATAATGAAAATCAAGAAGCTGACCCTTCAAATCAGATGTAAAAGTCACTCAAAGGCTGAAAGGAGACAGAAAAACTGAACCAGGATCCAGAGCCCTAGAATCTCAATACACATAGGGAGGAAAACAAGAGGCTGGGAGGAGTGAACACAGTGTGATTAATCATATGGCATGAGCTTCAGAGAAGGAATGGATAAAAGAGGCTGACAGAAGAAAGGCTGTTTCTAAACATCTCCAGGAATGTTGATTTCTCCTCTTGAAATACTGAGATTAAGAATATGGGAGGATGGGAGAAAGGACCAATGCCACTTAAAAAGAAAAAACAATTTTCTCTATCATATTTCTCATTTAACTCACTACATATTTCATTTTAATTTTAAACATAAGCTTAATTGGGGTGGTTCCATGCTATATCTGCAGTGCCAGAAGAGTGTGGGGTACATATTAAGAGCTTTAAAAGAAACTGTTGAATGAATAAATGGAAGGAAGGGAGGAAAAAAAGGAGAAAGGAAGTAAAAAAAGAAGAACAAGACAAAGAAAGAAAAAGAGAAAGAAAGAAGGAAAGACAGAAAGGTATTTGTATTTGAACACTGAAGATTAGTTGGCAGAAGAGCCAATTTTCTCTAAAGGTGAGGAGGAAATGTGTGTTCTAGGAGATGACTAAAGACATAAGAAAGTTTAGGACAAAGAGAAAGCTCCGGCCGGATGCAGTGGCTCACGCCTGTAATCCCAGAACCTTGTGAGGTCAAGGTGGGTGGATCATGAGGTCAGGAGTTTGAGACCAGCCTGGCCAACACAGTGAAACCCCATCTGTACTAAAAATACAGAAATTAGCTGGGTGTGGTGGTGTGCACCTGTAATCCCAGCTACTTAGGAGTCTGAGGCAGGAGAATCGCTTTAACCCAGGAGATGGAGGTTGTAGATTGCACCGCTGCACTCCAGCCTGGAAGACAGAGTGAGACTCTGTCTCAACAACAACAACAACAACAACAACAAAAGAGAGAGAAAAAGAAAAGAGAGAGAGAGAGAGTGCTTCAAATGCAACAGTAGAAGAGAGGGTAAGGGAGAGGAATTAGCAGAAGGATACTTTTGAAGGAGTTAATTGGCTAAACATGGAGTTACTGTGGAGGTATGATATCATAACCTGGATCCCCTTCTCTGTGAGCCTCCTGAGTGTAGGGAGCTTGTTTCATTCATGAATTGACCCCTGCCCAAGTGTGGGAACGCAGCAGATAAGTGGCTGGCTCAAGGGGAAGAACATCAAGAATTGTCACATTCCAGAACTTGACTCCCCTTCCTTGACTGCTTCAAGGAAGAGCCAAATGACCATCTTTCCCAGATGTCGTATGGCTGAAACATCAGCTGAAACCAATGTTAGATGAAATATTAGGTCCCATTTAATTCCCAAGTCATCAAATGGCCAAAGAGACAATCATCACTCTTCTCTCCAATTTACGTTCCAGCTGTTCTATTCATGTTAATGATGTGAGCGCAGAATGACCTTCTGGAAATATCACTGTGCATAGCTTAGAACTCAATGGGCAAACATAGAATCACAGCTCTTTCTTGACCCAGGTTGTAGGCATGCTATGGCATGACAGCATGCCAGAACCACTCAGGGAAAAGAAACAGTTCTGTGGATTTAATTTCCCATTACTATGGCAACCTTGGGACTTTTTTTGCAGCAAAAGGTTAAATGCAATGAAGTGTTCATTAGGATATTCCACGAATGGATCAGGCCAAATCCTTTCTTGTGGGTAAATCATCGTCTGTGTGAGTGCAGGGGTGTAGAACAAAGGGAGAGTGTGCAAGCTGCGAAGAGCTACCTGTCTAATCAAACTTGGGATTAAAATTGGTCTCTGACTGATACAATGGCTTCATCTGAAATGTGTGTGAAATAACCGCAATTCAGAGGGAAAAGAACCTGATGTTACACAGTCATGTTCCAAGAGCCTCTGTCTAGGACCAAAGATTATTTTTTCATTCTTGCAAAACCATTTATGAAAATGTTTAATTTCTTCCTTTTTGAAGGCCTTTAGTGATCCTTCCAAAATTAATAGCCCAATATTATTTATATTAGCTTGCCTCAGTTTAAGTAATATTCCATCCAGAATCACCTCAGCTGGAATTAACTAAGGCTCCCAGGATGCTTGTGTGATTAAACTCTAGGCTGCTGCAGATATGAAATCAATGGTAACTATGTGACTATGATGTAGGCTGATGCACAGAAGGTCTTCAGTCCGTGCTGGATTTCCCCCTTCTAGACTGTTTTCCTGGGTGAAGTTCTTATTCATGTCTCTTACTTGTGGGTGCCTTCAAGTTTAGTTATAGGGCACAGCCAAGTCCCAGGCTGCCACAGGGTGGAGGGAAATGGGAGTAGGCAATAAGAATTCTCTTTTCTCCCAAATTCTGGCAGTCTCTGAATTCCCAAAGGTTGGCAGGAATGCCCAAGGGGCCACCAGAACAGGGACAAAGGGACTTGTACATCTTGCAATCCCCACAACCAGAAACACCTATTTTGAGCCTATAGATTAATTAGGGTTGCATACACAATAATTTATAATAAAGAATTCAACTGCAACAGACATATGACCGTAACTGCAGTTGATGCCTCTGGGAGTATTTACAACCCCATTCTTCAAGTATCCATGTAGGTGTGCCTAGGTAATCATAGGGATCCTGAAAATCAGTTTTAAACTTTTATTTCAGACTTTCAGAAAAAGTCTACCCATTTGAGGTTTTTCTTTTTTTTCTTTCTTTTTTTTTTTTTTTAAATGCTGTCAGGAATTCCCAGTGTTAAATCAGTTTAAAAGATGAGGGATCAAGGATTACTGGAATTTCCTTCTAGCAGCAGAAGACAGATCACACAATAATAATGCCATGAAAAGAGCAAGGAGTGAGTGGCTTTAGGCCTTTTTTGCTCTTTGTATTTTCCAAAGAAGTGAACAAAATGAGAACATTTAATAGTGACTCAGTTAAAAGATGCTCTCTTGGGTGAGTGTTCACATGTCATGTTGAAAATGTGAAATACTCTAGAGGCTACTGAGGATTTACACAATTCATAAACTGTACTCATCAGTAAAGAAAACAAAACAGATTTTTGTGGGACCCTGGTTATTTCTAGACACAGTGTCAATATAGCAGAAAATGGAGAGAAACACATTTCCGGTGAATTTGCTGTTACATGGAAATCTACATTATAAATGGAAGAAAGACATATACTGAATTAAAGAACAGAAAATGAAACATTCTGGAATGTAAATCCTACATGTCTAATTTATCTTTGTATTCCTAGTCTCTGGCATTGTGTTTTACATACAGTGGGTATTCAGGAAATAATTGCCAAATTCTCCTCTTCCTCCTCCTTTATCATCATCATCATGGCCATTGTGCCCAGCCAACACTTCTGAGTGTTCATTATGTGCCAGACACTTTTCCAAGCATCTTATGTAATTCTCAAAACAGGCTCATGAGGAAAGTACTGTGATTACCCTCCTTTTAAAGATGGGACAACTTTGGGTATTCTTAATGAGATGTCATGCAAGCAAATGGCTATATGAGTTTAGAGGTCAGGAGAGAAGTCAAACATCCTCTAATTCACAGATCACTTCAGCAGCAGTGACTCAACCTCGTCCAGCGTTTCCATTTTAGAAGGAATTAACAGAACTGAAGAACTGCAATTTTGAACCAGACACCAGAAAGAGCTTTAAAGACATTTATCATAAGTATTAATCAATTCATGCAAGAAATTAAAGTCTTTTGTGTCTCAAATTATAAGCATTAATACTGTAAGAAACCAGATGATTCATCATTCAAAGACCTTTGCAGCCATCATTCTGAGACCACTGCCCCAACTTAGAATTGGATGTTCTAGTTCATCAAGATCAAAACTCACTGAAGTCTCCTAAACATCATAGGAAACAGCTCTGGTTCTTAAGTTTCTCTATTAAAGAGAATGACTTCATAATTTATTAGATGAGTATTAATATAATTTTTAGTTCAATGATATGACATCTTCAAAACAAATTATTTTTATCCAGTACAACTTTTGAAAAATAGTATCATGGAAAAACCCAGAGGTTCTAGAATATCTAATTAAAGGGGAACATAGCCTTCAAACGATAAACAAATTTTTAGCTAAGGATTGCTGCTATAAACCCACAAAATACACCAACTTTTCCGAATGGTTGATTCTTAGAAACTGAGACCACCTAGCATGAATAAATCAAAACTTAACTTTTATGTAAGACAGATATGAACTAAATGGTTGTTCATGATAGTTTTTTTAAAAAAAAACAAGAAATGCCATCAATTTTAACAACCAAAATATGGTGACTGAGGATTGCCAAAACTTTGTTTCCTATTTTCCTGGGAAGGTGCTTTGAGTAATCTTCACTATTTTATTAGCTTATTCAAAAGAACTAATTATGGAAAAAGCATTTCAATGCCTGAAAGAACACTGATGTTGTTAATTCCACTGTGGCAGATCTTGCTGGCTGTTCCCAACAAAGTCCATTTCCAATTAAATCCTTATTGGACACTAATAACAAAGCCTGGAAAAGCCAGATACTTCTCTAGTCTCCTCCGCAGTAGGGGTGGCCACGTAATCTGGTCCTGAATAATTATAAGTCATAAGAAGCCTACAGGAGTTTCTGGAAAGGATTTTCTTTCCTGATAGAATAAAAGATATTGAATCTTCTCTCCACTGCCTACTCTCATCTCATTTCCTTTCAACATGATCTTGATGTGTCTGGAGTTGCATCAGCCATCTTGTAAGCACAGGTAATAAACACAGGGACAAAAAATCAACATGCTGAAGATAATTAAGTGGAAGGATGTACAGAGCTTAGATTCATAATATCATGATGAGCTGCTGAATCACTGGTAACTACCTACCTTCAGTGACTTTATATGAATTAATTAAATATATTTATTGTTTTATCTAGCACTGGGATTCATTTATCTGCAGCTCAATATAGCTGAAACAATTAACCCTCTTCTTGATATTTATTCTTCCCTTCACTTCACTAATCCTAGACTTTCCTGAGGATTTTCTTCTTCTCTGGAAGGGTTCTAGACTTGAGTCACTTTCTCCTTCAGTCCCAGAATATGAGTGTTCCTTCTAGGTTCCAGATGCAGCCCTTGTTCTCCTCTCCCTTCACATTATGCATTGTTAATCTTATCTACTTCCACAGCTTTTACTGTGGACAGGGACACAAAGACCCACCCTCAATGTGGGCAGACACCATCAAACTGGTTGTCAGCATGGCTACAACAAAGCAGGTGAAAGAAGGTGGGATAACCTTGCTTTCTGGGTCTTCTGTCTTCTTCCTTTTTCTCATGCTAGATGCTTCCTCCTGTTTCTCTTTCCTTTAGACATCAGACTCCACATCTTCAGCCTTTGGACTCTGGGACTTGCATGAGTGACTTGCCAGGAGCTCTGGGGCCTATGGCCACAGACTGAAGGTTGTTGCATTGTTGGTTTCCCTGGTCTTGAGGCTTCTCTGTTCCCCAGCTTGCAAATGGCCTATCATGGGAATTTTCCTTGTAATCATGTGATAATCAATTATCTCTGATAAATATCCTTTTATATATACACATATCCTATGAGCTCAGTCCCTCTGGAGAACCCTGACTAATACAATGATAATGGTAGCACTGGTACTTTAATCAGTACATAAAAGATGCTATGTCGTGTGCACACATTATCACATGAGAATGCTTGAACAAGGAACTTGTTGAAGTATTATGAGAGAGAGAGGAGAGCTACTGAAATACTCCTGTGGTCTCTATCCAAAGATCTCTGGGAACAAAAGCTTTCTAAGGAGCTGTCCTTGGTACTGAACGACTTTTCCTTTAACCATCATTAATCTCTGTGTCTGAATGCTACTTGAGAATTCAACTGCTTCGAATTTTCCAAATTTGTCTCTAGCCAGACCTCCTGCTCCAATTACACATTCACTGACCTTAGCTGATGCTCTCACTTTGTGACTGCCTCAGTGATATTTTTAATTACCTGTACAATTGCTTCATAGAGATTGTGACAGCTCAATTTAGTTCCTTGAGGGTAGGATCAAGCTTCATTTCAATTTGTATCATCTATGGCACCTCGCTCTATGTCCTGATCTTGAGAGTTTCTCCTTTATATTTTTTATTCTGCTCATCTGTGCTGGGAAATTCTTTGCCTTCTATTTAAATCTAATTCTTTAAAATTGATGTCTAGTTAATCTGCCTCCCAAGACCCAATATGAGTTAATCAATTCTCTCAAGCTGAAATCTATGTATATAGTATCCAGAATACACATACATACAAAACCTTTTATTGAAGATTGAACTGTTCAGAGAAAAGAAATTCCTGTTATTATATAGAGCTGAATGTGTAATACAGTTTATTTTGTTTGGAAGCATGATGTCCAATAATTTTAGGTGACTCTTAAACCTGCTGGAAAAAATAACCAGAGAAAAATGGATTTTATAGTATATGTTTCACAGTATATGACCACAATACCAGTACATCTGTGGGAATGCCTTGGGGCAACTTGTCAGTGAAGTCACCTTATATAACATTTTGGGTTTTGGGTAGCTGATCCAGAATGGTGTAGAGTAAATTCCCCTCTATGTAAGAAATGTGCTACAGCCATGGTATAGATAATACTGGCTCAATAAATGTCAGGTATTATTATTGATAGAGCATGACAATTGTTCTGTAATGTCTGGTTTGCTATCAGTATAGAGCTTGGAATCCTGCTCCTGATCTCAGGAGGTAAAAATAGAAGGTACCTTATTGGTAGTGGACGGGTTTAAATAAGACAATTCACACAAGACTGACATTTCTCCCTCTGTGCCTATTAATGATCAATCATTAGGTCCCTCATAAAGTAGTGATGATGTCTTGTATGTGTGGCTAATTACACATCTGAGTACCAATTATTCAGCATACCTTGCATGGGTGGAGAAGGCATCTTCCAAAGATAGAATCGATGAAAAAGTAAATGTCATCTCAATAAACCTTCATATAGACTCAAAAGTCTGGTTACAGAAGTAGAGGGTGGGATAGGGATGGAGCTGGTCACAGATTTCATGAAAAGCAAACAGCAGCATCACAAAACTACAGCTGTCTAGGAGGACACCAGTTAGGTCTTCACACTGCCCTTCGGCCCTTATTCCCCTTACTTTACTAAGGGCAGAGAGTGCTGCTTAGCTGTTTTAGAAAAGAGATGAGGTGTCATGAAGGCAGTACAAAGTTCGCTGACACCTGCATATACTTTATGAATTTAGGGGGCTTTGTCATTCCCTATCAGAAGAGAAGCATCTGCCAAAAATTCTCCATATGACACCTCATTTACCAAATGGGCCTGCAACTCCCCAAAGAAGGAAAAACAACCTTCACAGAAAGAAAACAAGGAAAGGGAAGTCTTTCAGTACTACATGTTGAACTCTAAGTCTTCTGCCTTTCCTGCTGTCATGTCACCTGGTAGTCGCACTCAAAAGAGTCTTGACAATGTCTTAGCACTCATTACCATGATATTCTCTCTCTCTCTCTCTCTCTCTCTCTCTCCGTTAAAACTAACTTCCAGCAAGCAGAGTTCATGGACCAAGTTCTAACATCACTTCCTCTTCAAAGGTGTTCTGGGACATAATCTTGGTTTGTACAGATCCAACGAAATATCTAAGACATTGCATCAAATCCTAACTCGTAATTTGAAGTCTGCCTCAGACTTTCACTATATTGTCCCCATAGCTGTGGGAACAACCTACTGACCTATGAGAATGTAAGAAACTCTAACATTTTATTTTTCCTTTAAGAGGAATAGAAACTACTCCAAGACTACTATATCCTTTTTCTTAATTTAGAAAAAAATACAATGCTTACTCTGGGTATTATAATTTTCTAGGATGCCTGTATTTATTTTATGGCTATAAATTTCAGCTAGTAACAGTTACTGGGTACTGACTAGTGCCAGCTGCTGAGCTAAATGCTTTTCATAATTTTTCTCTTTTAATCCTCTAAATAATCATATATAAAAAAAAGAGGTGGGCCTACTCTCCATTTTTCAAATGAGGAAAGTGTAGCACAGTAAGACACGGAAACTTGCTGACAGCCATGTAGCTAATAAATAGTAAAATCGGCATTTAAACATTGAATATTTTCCAAAGAGCCCATTTTTCTAAGTGCCATGTTCTACTGCATAATTAAAAAGGAGAAAGTGTCTGGAAGAGTTAACAAAAGGCTTCTACAGAAAAGGCACATTTTCCCTAGGCTTTAAAGGATGTATAGGAGTTTTCCATGTTGAGGAGGTTTGGGGGATGCTGGGGTAGGGAAGGGAAAACAATTATGACTTGCCTTTCTCTCTCCAGTTGACTGGAACCATTTCGCTGTGAAATAGAATTTTCATTTCAGTGACACTGACATCCCAGTTTCCCCATCAAAGCAGAGAGGGATTTGTTCAATTGGAAAAGAGAATTCTGATTGCTTATATATCAGGAGATATATGTCTGCTGAGCCTTGTATTGTACAGCCTGTCTGCTTCATAAGAGAAGCCTCTGTTCTAAATCATTGGCTGTTGCTTTGGAGTTTCTGTAGCTGCTAAAAAAATATCTGAAACACATTTGTCTTGCCTGCTGAAGTGTTTGTTGGCTGCAGCCTCTCTGCCTTAATGATATCAAGCTGAAAATTCTATTTTTTTTCCAATGGCAACTGTGGTGTCAGTTAGCAGGATAAACTGGAAAGGCAAGAAGGCAAGAGCATGGGAACCAGGGAGGTGGTGTCACGATGGGTTAAAACAAAGAAGACAGTTCAACTAGTCAGGGCAGCAAGAAGAGAATGCTGTAGAGGTGGAGGAAAAGTTCCGAGTATGGTACAGCATTTGCTAATTCACAGGTGAAAAAGAAAGAGGCCATAATGGTCATCTTGGGGAAAGGGGAGGAACCAGAAGAGGGAAGCAGTTGTGGGGAGAAGATAAGGAGTCAATTTGATATTTGCATTGAGCAGGGAAGTGCAGGTCAAAAGTATGGGTCTGAAGTTAGACTGGCCTGGTTTAAATTATGGTCCCACCATTGACTCTGTGGCCTTGAGGAAACTGTGTGTCCTTGGGCTAAGTCACCTCTCTTTTCCTTACCTATAAAGTAGGAATAATAACAGTGGTTATCTCATATGATCATTCCCATAAGTGAAATAATCCATGTAAAGCATTTAGACAATATTCAGAAAATGTTACCAATAATATTACTGATTTTAAAAATACTATTTTTTATTATAGCTAATAAAGAATACTTAACAAGTGCCGGGCACTATTATAAAGACTTGGCACTTTCTTTTTTTTAGCATAACCATCCCAAGAATTTTATAAGGCAAGTATTATTTTTATCCCCATTTTACTGATCAGAATCCTTACATGCAGAGAGGTTAATTAGGCGGCTTGAAGACACACAGCTATTAGTGGCAGAGCCAGGATTTGAACCTAAGAGATCTGACTCTAGCATTTGTGCTTTGATTCATCTTCCTAGTCTGCATCTCTTCTGAAGCTATGAATAGTGCCTTAAGGACGTCTTCTTGGAGATGCTCAGAGAAAGTTGGGAAATCAAATCTGGATGCTCAGGAGGGAGGGCAGAGCTTGAAGAGGTACTTCTGGGAGGCATCAGTATGCATGTCAGAACTCCAACTGTGGGCATGGCAATTTCCGCTTACAGAGAAAAGAAAGTGTTATTAACTGAATATTGGGGAATACTTAAACATGAGAGGCACAAGAAGAAATGAGACCCAGAAAGAAAAATTGAGATACAGTCAAAGGTGAATCTGGTGAGGACTGGGTCACAAGAATCAAACAGAAGAAAGAGGCTCTACTGTGTTATCTATCTGTGTACAAAATGCTATTGAAATTTTGATTGCATTTAATCTGTAGATTATTTTGGGCAATGTGGACGTTTTAACAATACTAAGTCTTCTAATCCATCTATACAAGATCTCTTTCTATTTGTTTGTGTCTTTTAAAATTTAATTTGTCGATGTTTTGTAGTTTTCAGAATACACATCTTTCACTGTCTTAGTTAAGTTTATGACTGTGTATTTTACTCTTTTTGGTATTGTTGCAAAGGGATTGCTTTCTCGATTTCCTTTTTTAGATCATTTAGTGTTAGTGTATACAAACATAACTACTTTTGTTTGCTGATTTTGTATCCTGTAAATTTACTAAATTCATTTGTTAGTTCTAATAGTTTTTTAATGGATTCTTTAGTATTTTCTATATATGAGATCATTTTGCACAAACAGAGACATTTTACTTCTTCCTTTCCAATTTGCATGGCTTTTGTTTCTTTTTCTTGCCTAATTGCTCCAGTGTGGACCTCCAGGACTATGTTGAACAGAACCAGTGAGAGTGTGTATCCCTGTCTTGTTTCTGATCTTAGGAGATAAGTTTTTAGTTTGATCTGTGTTGAGTATGTTGGCTATGGACTTTTCATATGTGGCCTTTGTTATGTTGAGGTACTTCTATTCCTAGTTTGTTGAGAGTTTTTAACATGAAAGTGCACTGAATTTTGTCAAGTGTTTTTTTCTGCATTTGAGAAAACCATGTGGTTTTTATTTTCTAGTCTGCTATTGTGGTGTATCACACTGATTGATTTCTGTATGTTGAACTATCCCTGCCTCCCATGCACACTTGATAATGACATATGATCCTCTTAATGTGCTGCTGGATTCAGTTTGTGAGTATTTTGTTAAAGACTTTCGTGTCTATATTTATCAGGGATATTGGCCTTTTGTTTTCTTTCCTTGTGGTCTTTGCTTGGCTTTGGTGTCAGGGTAATACTAGTTTTGTAAAATGAGTTTGGAAGTGTTACTCCCTCTCCAGTTATTTGGAAGAGTTTGAGGAGGATTTTCATCAATTCTTTTTTTTTTTTAATTTTATTGCACTTCAGGTTCTGGGGTACATGGGCAGAACTTGCAGCACTGTCGCGTAGGTACCTGTATGGCAATGTGGTTTGCTGCCTCCATCCCCCTGTCACCTATATCTGGCATTTCTCCCCTGTTATCCCTCCCCAACCTCCCTACCCCCTGCTGTCCCTCCCCTAATCCCCTGCAACAGACCCCAGTGTGTGAGAGTCCTAGTTGACTGAGAGTTTACAGCATAAAGTGCTGCTGAATTTTGTCAAAGGCCTTCTCTGCATCTATTGAGATAATCATGTGGTTTTTGTCTTTGGTTCTGTTTATGTGGTGGATTACGTTTATAGACTTGCATATGTTGA
>CAUYLG010013285.1:0-17655 GCA_963573385.1 Cacajao melanocephalus | reverse complement strand
GAAGTCAGGTGGCATGATGCCTCCAGCTTTGTTCTTTATGCTTAGAATTGTCTTGGCTATGTGGGCTCTCTTTTGGTTCCATATGAAGTTTAAAGTGGTTTTTTCCAGTTCTGTGAAGAAGGTCATTGGTAGCTTGATGGGGATAGCGTTGAATCTGTAAATTACTTTGGATGGTATGGCCATTTTCACAATATTGATTCTTCCTAACCATGAACATGGGAAGGTTTTCCATCTGTTTGTGTCCTCTCTTATTTCGTTGAGCAGTGGTTTGTAGTTCTCCTTGAAGAGATCCTTTACATCCTTTGTTCATTGTATTCCTAGGTATTTTGTTCTCTTTGTAGCAATTGTGAATGGCAGTTCGCTCTTGATTTGGCTCTCCTTTAGTCTGTTGGTGTGTAGAAATGGCTTGTGATTTCCACACATTAATTTTATATCTTGAAACTTTGCTGAAGGTGCTTATCAGTTTAAGGAGATTTTGGGCTGAGATGACGGGGTCTTCTAAATATACAATCATGTCATCTGCAAATAGAGACAATTTAACTTCCTTCTTTCCTAATTGAATCCCCTTTATTTTTTTTTTCTTGCCTGATTGCTCTGGCTAGGACGTCCAATATTATATTGAATAGGAGTGGTGAGAGAGGGTATCCTTGTCTAGTGCCAGATTTCAAAGGGAATGCTTCCAGTTTTTGCCCATTCAGTTTGATATTGGCTGTGGGTTTGTCAGAAATAGCTTTTATTATTTTGAGATATGTTCCAATGATACCTAGTTTATTGAGACTTTTTAGCATAGAGTTGTTGAATTTTGTTGAAGGTCTTCTCTGCATCTATTGAGATGATCATGATGTTTTTGTCTTTGGTTCTGTTTATGTGGTGGATTACCTTTACAGATTTGTGTATGTTGAACCAGCCTTGCATCCCCAGGATGAAGAAGATGTCTTCTTTTGAAAAGTGCTTGTTCATATCCTTCACCCACTTTTTGATGGGGTTGTTTTTTTCTTGTAAATTTGTTTTAGTTCTTTGTAGATTCTGGATATTAGCCCTTTGTTAAATGGGTGGCTTACAAAATTTTTTTCCCATTTTGTTGTTTACTGGTTCACTTTAATGATTGTTTCTTTTGCTGTGCAAAAGCTGTTAAGTTTAATTAGATCCCTTTTGTCTATTTTGGCTTTTTTTGCCATTGCTTTTGGTGTTTTAGTCATGAAGTCCTTGCCTATGCCTATATTCTGTATGGTATTGCCTATGTTTTCTTCTAGGGTTTTTATGGTGTTAGGTCTTACATTTAAATCTTTATTCCATCTGGAGTTAATTTTTGTTTAAGGTGTAAGGAATGGGTGCAGGTTCAGCTTTCTGCACATGGTTAGCCAGTTTTTCCCGCCACTTCTGATCCATCCTCCACAGTACAGCAAGTGATCTTTTCAGAGTACACATCTAATTGTATGACTCTCTGGTTTGTATGACTTTAGTGGCTTGGATAAAGGTCAGAGTCCTTTGTAAGACTCACAAGCCATGCAGGTAACCTCCAGTCTACCATTCTGATATGTTTTTCAGCTGGCTTCCCCTTGTTCTCTCTCTTTTGGCTCTGTGGATATGGTACATCTTTTCCTGATGCATAGCATACAGGAGGAATTACTCTTAGGCATTGTGCTTTCTTTAGTATTCCTTTGTCTCTTAGAAAAACTTGTCCAGACTGCTTGCCCTTCACCTCCCATAGCAGTGTAGTTTTTTCTTAGCACTTAGCTCAGGTGTAATTTTACATATATTATTGTAACATATTAGTGAAGTAATTTGAACAATCAGTAAAAGTGTATAAACCACTTGACTAATAGTTGGGCTAGGTAGCAAACTAGTTTCTATATTAATTATACATAGTATGGCAGAGATTTATAAATTTTCTTGAAATTTAACTGCATAGCACTATAAATCCTGCTAACAACTAGAAGATTCCATAGTGGATATTTTGGTTACCTAGTTACGTGGGCTGTGTACCCAAGATAATTTGTTGGAATTTTGGAAATCTTTGAAGAAAACTTTTTAATGGAATAAACTTTAAATCAGATTCTTAAGTTTTTAAAAGGAGAGTGACATCCAAAATTATTTCCTTGGAATTTATTCTGATTTTTAAATTTAGAGTATCTAAAGGAAAGTAGTATCTCTACCCTCCTTACTTTGAAAAAAAAGTATGTATTTAGATTGGCAGAATATTTTATGACATGATTAGAATTGAATACAGAAGAATTGGTGACCCTTGCACATTTGGGGATTTTATTTCCTTAATTTCCATTTCAATGCTATACATCTTTCCTGGAGCTTTGTAACTATGAATCATGGAATAAAATTAAATTGATTCTGTATTCTTTTCTTCAACCCTACAATTTGGCAGTGAGAATATGTTTTTCCCTAAAAAATGACTCATTTATAAAGAAGTTTTCTGTGAACATGGAAAAGACTTAAATACTGTCAGAAATCTTGCAGATGGCAGTAGGGTGGATATTTGGACCTGCTAATAAATGCAAAATGGCAAAATTCATGTTGACCAGTATTAACCAGTCAAAGATTATAGGAAAGTTACAGTTCTAAAATGAAACATGAAATGTGTGTTCTGAAAAATAAGAACTCAGTAAAGTATATGAAAAACTTATTTTTTTGTTTTTATTTTAAGGCATTTTTCTTTCTTTAAGGTTGACCCGGCTATGAGTCAACCAATGTTTTATTTCTTTTTCCTCTTGGAAATTATTCTGTGTTGTAATATTCCCCTTTTTAATCTTTATTTTCCTGGTTTTTAGTCCAAAATATGTTTTCTGAATTTCATTCTCTTTCTTCTGGGGTTTTGCCCTAGGATTCCCCCAGCTTGGATGTCATTTGGTTTTCTTTATTTTGTTACTAAGCATGTTTCCTCTAGCTTCTAAAACAACATTTGCATTTCTTTCTGCAGTTAGTATTTTAAGAATGCAACTAATTGTAACCTTAAAAATATATGTATCACAACATTCTCAAATTCTAAGAAGTACTTATTATTCTTATACTGTAATTCCTCCAAGGATATAAGAAAGAGAGCCATTATGAAATACACCAAGGCCATGTTTGCATGTTTAGTGTTAGGTCTGTATAATGTTGGTAAAGAGTTAAATCATAAAGTTGATGACTGGACCTGCCATTCTCAAAGTACTAATGGTGGCTGATAAGGCTGTCGAATAACATTCTGCAGAAGTATTCTTGTGGTTTTGTATAATAGTCATTGAGTCTGAAGAAAAGCAAGAAACTCAAATTTATTGAGTACCTAATGTCTGCCAGAATCTTCACCTGTGACTCCATTTGTTTCTTTTCAAAAGTGAAGTGGATGATAATATCATTTTATGGCAAGAAACTAAGCCTTTACTAGGCAAAGTGATTAAGCCAAAATCTCATAGAAAGTAAAAGGAAGAAGAAAAAGTCAGGGCAAGGTCTTTTCCAATTTCAAATTCATCGTCTTTCCACTTCACTGTGTTGCCTCCCAGGATTTGGGGATTGATGACTCTGCCTGAGGTCACATTATGAGTCAGAGGTAAGTTGGGAACACAGGGCATCTCCATGTTGTTTTAATCTGTAAAATGCAGTGTGTCCTCTATAACACATCAACTTTTTAGAAGAGGAGAGACAGCACAGCAGCATTTGCTCTTTTATGAAAGATAAATTTTCTTAAAAAAGTAAGGCAGATATGACATCTGGCTTAACTTTTGAAAAACTGTAAAAGAAAAATCATTCATTAAATGTGAACTTTGCAGATGATCACCATTTTGATCAATAGCCAATTTCCATGGCAACTTTCTTTTGAGGAATTTTATGAACATTCCTTTTCTCTGGGCACTCAGATTTCTAAACAATTTAAAAATGGTCTTGCAAAATGGATTTCTTTGAATCTGATGAGTCAATCTACAATGATCAGATCTGACCCACCATGAAGCCCTTTCCGATAGAGAATGTTCCTGCTGGCTCTATCAACTTACTAGCTGTGTAACTTTGGGCAAGTTACTTAACTTCCGTGCCCTAGTTTCCTCATCTGAAAAAAAAGATAATTTAGAACCTACATTAAAGAGTGGTTGTAAGGAGGAAAGCGAATTCTAGATTTGTTAATTGCTTTCAGTGAGAGTTGAGATTGAGTTCCAAGCCTACCTGATTCCAAAGTGGCTGAGGGAAGGAGATTCAGTGACAACTAGAGTAGTAGACATACAGGGCTGAGCAAGGTCTGTGCAAATTGAATTTCTTCTTTCTTTTGAGTAATCCTGAGAACAGGAAACACGAGATTACTAAATGTTTGCATTTTGTCCTGAAAGCTGCCCAAACATCCAAACATAACATGATTCCTTGAGGAAAGTTTTTTTTTTTACACATTTGTGTATAGAGTTGATGACTTTAAACGATTCCAATGTTTTATCAACAGCAATGTGCCAAACAATGTGTTTATTGCCAAAAATACAGAAATGAATTAAACCTAGTCTTTTATCTCAAGGGGACTCATAATCCAGTGACGGAGACAGTGCTAGTCTAGCAGATGATAGGTTGGAAAAATGCACATTGTTTTGTCTGGAGTATGGAGAGGTTGATAATCAGACTCATTGTTCCCTGATGAGTTGCAATGGTTAAGGATTGGGCAAAGGGACTCAAGAAAATAGTTTGAATCTGAGAAGTCATGGATAAATCATTACAATATATTGTTTGAAGAACTGAATAGAGTATAAAGGAAAGGATGATTGTTGGTGATAAAAATTATATAGTCATTGTAATTCTGGAAGTAACTGAGAAGGCAGTTTACACAATAGAAAATGTAAGTGCATGTGAAAGAAGAAAAGCAATAACCTAAGACTGATCTTTCAGAGACAACTCGTAGCAGAGAATATTAGAAAGGATATTTGAAAGGTAGCAAAGAATATTAGAAAGGATATTTGAAAATGTGAATAGAAAAACAGAGAATTATTATGTCTCTAAAATTTCAGTTAAAAATGTATTGACAGGTGAGTGGATGAATGTGAAGACCAGTGCAGACACCCATGAATAGCCACATAGAAATGAAGCTTTTAGACTTATGAATGAAGATGTAATTGGAAACATTAACGAGAGCTGTGTTAATGTAGTTGACAATGAAGACTTGTACTCAAACAGTAAGACCTAAGAAAAATGGAATCTAAATAGAGAATATGAGAAAGATGGAATTTGATAGTGGTTATTATGTTTGTAGGTACCAAGTGGTGGTCCATTAACCTGACAGTCAGCCCTAAGAAAACTAGATGAATGTTTAGGGCCTACAAGTTAATTTGGAGACTTTAGCTGCTATGTGCTAAACTAGCAAAAAGCAATTTGTCTCTGTCTAAAAAAATTGTGCTATTTTACCAAAGTTCCAGTTTTTGTGAAGGGATGTCTAAGAAGCAGTGGAGATGAGAGTGACTTCTCTCTTTCCTCTCCCCTAAGCAAACAGCCCAGCCTTGGTGGACCATAGGGGTTATGTTACAACTACCTTCTTGCATTTAACATCAGCAGCTTTCTAAAATGAGTAATCTAAAGATTGAAGAATAATATTAATCAAGGGTTAATTTATTCTAGGGATTAATGCAGATGGCCATTAATTAGATAGTTTATAAGTACATATTTGTTTAATCCTCCAATCTCTTGAGGTGTTTCTCTCTTGGATATATTGAATATGTTTCTAATAAATCCAATACATTTCTTAAGAAAATGTGAACATTAACTCTCCTCTTAATTTAAGATTTTCTAAATATTTTTATTAATCCACAAATATTTAGGACCCTATATACTTTTTAAAGAATTTCCTAAAGATCAAAGGGTATGCATTCCTTATTAAGCATTTAACACTTTATTGTTTTGGAGCCGTCTCTAAATGAAGTTTTAGGTGTGAGAAACTTGAGATAATAGTGAATTCTGAAACAGAGGACTTCTCTTGGTAAATATAATGAAATATTAATTTTTAATTTTTAAATTTTTCTTTAGGGACATCAAGGAATTGCAGGGACACCAGGTGTTCCAGGATCTCAAGGAATACAAGTATGTGATCCACTTATACATTTTATAAATTTTATTTTTAGTGAACTACAAGTTATAATTAACAAAATTTTATTTTGTGGTTAATTTAGGGAGCTCGAGGACTACCAGGTTATAAAGGAGAACCAGGGAGAGATGGTGACAAGGTAAACACACACAAAAATGCAATCAGTGGTTTTAATTCCTCAAAGATAAAGGACGTTAGCTATGATGGCGTCCATTCAGTGGTCTTCATCTTTGTGAATTCTAAGATTTGTGGGCTCAGAAATTTGTCAGTGGCTATTAGCCAATAAAGCTTATAGAATGCTTTTATCACTAGATAAAGGAAGTTGTCACTGACCACTGTCAAATGAAATAGACATTGGTATTGTCCTATGCCATGTTCTCTCCCTGTGGTTAAGCTCCACAGGGAGTTACCTTCTTAGAGGGGAGTCAGTTATGTGAAAAAAATGTGTTACCATATTAGCCTCAGATAGCCCAATACCCATGGGACCATCTCCACACTTGGTATCTATCTGGCATGTGGCCTATTGGCTCAGCCTTAATGGACTTCACCCTTAGGGCTTCAATGAATACAGACAACATTTCTATTACTGACTTTTTTTTTTTTTTAAAAACAACTCTGAGATTCTCCAAGCTTCCTGTGAAGTATAGGTTCATTAAATATGCTAGTACTTTCCCATGGATCCAGTCAGCACCTACTGGTGGCTAGTCTATGGCCAAGATGCCCAGTTATATTTGTTCAGATCCCCATGTTGATTTGTTAGGTTAATTCTTAAAATACAATCTTGTTTTCAAGTCTTTGAAGACATTTTGCTGTTTGCTTATGATAAAAACCTATCGTAATTTTCTAACTGTCATCCTTGAAAAATTCTTGCTTTGTTAGAATTTACACAGGTGTTAATGTGCACAGTATTCCCATCTGAAACGCTGATCTAGACTGTATCCATTTTATAATTGTATGCATGCTTACGTTGGTTGCAGAAAATTACAGCTGTTAAAAGTACCATCTCGAGTCTGATGGATCTGTTTCTTTCCAACTATTTGATGTGGAGCAAGTTACTTAATGTCTCTGAATCTTATTTTCTTTATTTACAAAACGGGGCTTTTTAAATAGGTTTACTGTGAGTGTTAAATGAGATAATACGTGAAAACTACACATAATGGTTTCTGGAACAGGGTTTTTCTTAAATAAGTGGTTCTTTTCGTGGTTCTATTTTGTTCATCAGCTAGCATGGTTGTAGTTGGAATGTAGCATAGGTTGGCCTGGCACTGTGTCCTGAGCAAGTCACGGCTGAGAGCAGTCATCAGGGCAAATAGAATAGTGAGTGACTGGAAAAGAGGTAGAGAGAAAGTGCTTTAGGTAAAGGCAGAGTTATAGGGAGAATTAGAGGAGGTAAAGCAGAAGCAATAGTTGGTATAAATGCCAGAGAAGAAGTGTAAAATCCTTATTTCTACTAAGTGACCCCGGACATCCATGAGACTTTTAGCCACTGAACACTATGCCAGTTTTAAATGTTACAGGAATCTATAGAGAGAGGAGGGAGGAGGCCAGGCCACAGGCATGGGACCTATCTTATAGATTCATGCTCTGGAGGTATCATAGGAAACAGTACGACCTTCTTCAGGTGAAGGGGGATTGATTGCACTGGCAGGGTGGGGACACATGTTCTGAGGAGACCATCAGGCACCTACCTTCTAGTTTACAGGATCATGGTTGTCTGTCTTCTCAGAAATAGCCTGATTTTGGGGAAAAAAGGTATGAAAACATATATGTTTGAATGAATGAATAAATAGACATATTATTTTCTCTTTCGTTGAGTGTTTTAATTTATATTTGACAGATAAAATTGTATATATTTTCCATGTACAACATTTATTAAAGTATATATTGTGGAATGACTAAATCTAGCTAATTAATATATATGTATATATAAAACTCACATAAATATCATTTTTGTGGTGAGAACACTTTACATCCACTCTCTTAGCATTTTCAATAATATAGTAATATATAATGTAATAATTAACCCTAGTTACCATATTGTACAAAAGATCTCTTGAACTTATTCCTCATAGCAAGCTTAAATTTTGTATCCTTTGGTCAATGTCTTCCCAATCCCCATCCTCCCATCCACCCCAGCCTCTGGTAACTACCCCTCTGCTTTCTATTTCTACGAGATCACGTTTTTCAGATTTCACATATAATTGAGATAATATGGTATTTTTCTTTCTGTGTCTGACTTATTTCGCTTAACAAAATGTCTTACAGTTTTGTTCATGTTGTTGCAAAGGACAGGATTTCCTTCTTTTTTATAGCTGAGTAGTAGTATCCACTTTGGATATGTACCACAGTTTCGTTATCCATTCATTCATTGACAGAACTTAGGCTGAGTCCATGTCCTGGCTACTGGAAATAGGGCTTCTATAAAGATGGGAGTGCAGGTATCTCTCCAACATACTGATTTGATTCTTTAGTTGAGTTTTGCACGCTACAGATAAAAAGGGGGATTTTATTTGTACATATTAAAATAATGGAACTAAATTTTTGTCGGAATAATTTCTTATTTTAAAATAATAGAATAATAATAATTCTACTAGTGGCATCTTATGCTAACTGCTTTATTGTCTGGGGTCATTGTGTTGTTTTTTAAATATAGGTGTGAATTTTACAGTGTCGTACATTCTACTGGATAAGATAAATAGGATGTTTATTTATGCAAATGTCTCTGTTCTCAGACCAGTCATGGATCTTATTTAGAGTTGATTGTTTTCTGAAGTTCATTGTTGGGGTTAAACTCTGATCTGACATAGTCATTGTGGGTCTAAAATTACCATGTGCTACCTTCCAAGTTTCCGCCTCACATTCCATGTGGCTTCTGAGAGTTCTCTGCCCAGACCTAAAATAGTTTAGTAAGTTAATTGAAGGTTTTTCCTTGATTATTCTTTTATAATATGGTTCCTTGATTTTTGAAAATGAAGGGTTAAAAAACATATCCCTGAGATGACTGACTTGTGGCAGTGCAAGATACTTTTCCAGGCATCATGCAGTGGCCTTTGAAAGATTGTTTCACACAATGCTATTCTCCATTAGGATATTTTCCCAGAATAATTTCCATTTTGTGGATTTTCTCCGAAGACTCCTACAGTAGGAATTTCCACTTAAGATAATTGAAATTAGATGTGCTTTCTTGCTGACTTCAACATTTGTTCTTCACACATCACACAATAGAATGTATATAGATTTTGCAGGGTTTTTTCCCCCTCAATTGACAAAATCAAAAGGAAACTTAACAAACAGTCTTCAATTGGTAACTCCTTTTATTACATGTTTTAAAGCTGTTCTTTGAAAGCTATAAAATGCTTTTAATACTTTAAAATACTTCCTTAATATTACACTAATATTTAAATTATATGGAGAAATATTTTTTGTTAAAGCTTACATTAGGCTGTGCTGGTTAATGGTTATTTTTTGTTAAAACTTACATTAGGCTATGCAGGCTTTGCTGATATGTATTTATGAATTTTCAAATTGAGTATGAAACTTTTTATGGCAAATTCAATTTTAGAGATGTAGGAAATATGAGTAATTTATTTTTTAACTTATCCAGACTGTACAAATTCATGACTTGATTTTTCTGGGCTTTAGAAATAAAATATCATAATTATATCTAAGGTATTATTATTATTGGACAAATTACAGATTTTATTTTCTTTGTTAGTACATTCAACTTTTAAGTGGTCCCTTCAAAACCTCACTTTCCCATTGTCCTCAGCACCCAGACCGGAGCATCATGTGACGGGTAAGACTTCCCTACCTGAATAAAGTTCCTTACATTTGGGCTTCAAACATCAAAAAACTAAGTGCTTTTACAGTGGTTTCTATTATAGAGTCAGTCATAACCAAGGAACTCCAATATATATTTTGAGAGAATATGGGTAAAAAAGGCAAAAATGTTAGAGATAATGTGTTAAAACTTAGTATGTTAGTGGTATTACTTTTTTCAGTGTTCCTTGAAGACCAAACAAACAAAAATGAAAAAACAGAGATAGTCTACCCATGTCATTTTCTGATAACACCATGCCTAAGCCCTTGTCTCTGTGTATGTGTGTGCACATGTATGCATGTGTATGAGATTTGGGGGCTTAAAGCAGTTACAGATTATAGGCTAAGTTTTGAATTCAGACTGCTTGCCTCTCAAGTCACACTTCTTAATCTCTTTAAATCTGGTTTTTATCATCTGGAAAATGGAAGCCATAGTATTACTTACTGCACAGGTTTTTTGTGAAGATTTAATGAGGACATGCATGTGGTTGGCCTAAATGAAGTGCTATAAATTGGTGATGATAGTGACAATGATTATGATTTGTTTTTGGGGCCGTCATTCTGGTGATTACATAAGGCAAAATTTTTGAAACTGTCTTTGAGTTATTCTTTATCCTTTCTCTCTCTGTTGAAGTACTGCATCTGAAACAGTCAGAAATTCCCTAAATGTCTTCCCACTCTGTCTACCTTCTTACCTGTATAGGTACCTTACTCTGCTTTCCTCCTCTTACTATGGGTGAAGTGTCCACATGTGGCCCACAGGCATTTCTTGCACTCTGGACCCATCTTTCTTCATTACTTTGTGTTACTAAGTAGCCCTTCTCTTCTCCAGTTAAGTTTTCCCGATAGCCTAATGGATGATCCATTTGAAACCACCCAAACATCCCCCCTTCCTCTACCACATAGCTTCCTTTACCTACCACACCAGTTTCTTTGTTTCTCATTATAGTACAGGTGCTCCAAAAGGTTTGCCTTTATTTTCTGCACATTTTTACTTCCATTTCTCTCTCTGACCCATTCTAGTAGGACTTCCATCCCAACCTTCTGCTGCATATTTAGATCACCAGTCTACCATCTTTGAAATCCATTAGTCAGCATTTTTCAATTATTTCTTCTTGTCTTGCTGTATGTCTCCACAGCATTTGACACTGTTGACTATTCCCTTCCTCTTGGGACAACTTCTTTTAGCTTCCGGGATACCACATGCTCCTAGATTTTTCCTTGCTGTCACTAGTTACCTTTTCATGTTTTCTTGTTAGTTCTTTCTCCTCCTCTTCCACACATTCCCTAAATGTTGGGGTGCCTCTAGGATTCAGCCCTGTCCTCTTCCCTTTCCTCATTAAGAGATTTTATTATTGTAATATTAATAAATATAAACATATGAATATAAATGTATATATTAAATATATATGCATATATTTTATAATTATAGGAATAATAATTATTGATATGATTAATGTAGTAAATAATAATAATTACATACATATATGCACAATCTCTTTTCTAAAAAACATTCTGCTTCATCTGAATCTGGAGAAACTTGGAGTTCTTACAATCAAGGATTTTCAGAAAACAAGTTTCTCTACTTTTTATGGAAATGATGGTACCATTAGGTTGGTGGAAAAGTAATTGCGTTTTTTGTCTTCATTTTCAATGGCAAAAACTGCAATTTCCTTTAAAAAAATTCTTTCCTCAGAGGCTTTTTTCCCCAAGCAGTACTAGCTCCGCCCTCCCTAAATATTCCCTGGTTTTAGGCTTTGTTGAGTGTCTTCCTGTACACATGGTGCTGACTTATGTGTGCTCAGGTTTTAACTAATTCTGTGGCTGCTTTTGCAATCTTGATTATCTCCTGATCTCTCAACCTTTTGTCTTTTAAAGCTATATAATAGATTTAACATCTTAGTTTATTATGAAGAACTATTAATTCCATGTCTTGCCTTATTTTTATGGCTGTTATTCCTCTTTTGTCCTGTTTTCTCTTTTTTCTACTGGTATTATAAGGAAACTTAAAACTTTTATTGAATTTTTATAGAATGCTTCATATTTTGTTCTAAACTCAATTTTTATCTTCTCTTTGGATGTCTTCTGTTTTATGGTCATTGAGAAGCTACTGCAGTGACTCAGTAGTAGACGTTTGGAAATCTGTTTCTTTTATAGTCATGAGTAGTCTGATGGCAGTCCCAAAGCCCAAATGGAATGCCCATCACCATGTTAGAAGCATTAATTTAGTAGAATAAAATAGTTTCCCATAAGTCATTGTTGCCTGAGCTTGTGTAAGAGTTAGCATTTGTGTTTGTTGTTGTTGTTGTTGTTGTTTTTGCTTTTATTTTTTGTGAGAGGAAAAGAAGCCTCAGATCTGTGCAAAACTTTATGTGTTGGGTACTTGCAGGGTTTTTAGTGTGGTGTGTCCATTTTTCTAGTTTATTCCTGGATATGTTTTGCATTGATTTTGTCCATATGCATTCCCTTTCACATTTAATCCTCACAAAAAGTCCTGTGGGGTTAGTACAGTAAGTCATACTTGATCATTTTAGATTAATTGTGAAGTAAGTTATCCTTATTTTACATTTTGGAAAACTGAAAAATGAATAGCTTAAGTTATTTGTGTAAAGTTACTCAAGGATCCAGGGGGTTGAAATAAAATGCCTTGATCCCAATCTGGCTTTCTTTTTCCTGTATTTTTCTGCTTTGGCCAGGATGGCTTTTCACTTTGCAACTTGTACTTCTTTTAGTCTACTGCCTGTACTGTGAGAAGAATCCCTGAATGCCTGTCAGGAGCCAAGAAGACAGGCAGGGGAAGGAGCAGACAGATGCGTACCCACGGTCGTTCGGACTGGGCTCTGAGAGTATTCATGGTCTATGAGAGTATTCATGGTCTATTTTTCTTTCTAGGGAAGAGGGATAGTTAATTCTAGATCATAGGTCATCAAACCTTTAAATTGCAAAATGTATTTCAGTAAAAGACTTTTGGGCATGTAGCCTCATACATAAATATTAATTATCTGTGCTACTAAGTAAAGTCTTATATGAATTTAAAACACACACACAAAGACATTTTTTAAATGAATTAAAAAATAGTAGTTCTCATGTTCTTTTTCTGTCCCCCAAAATCATCTTGACCTGACTGAAGACTGTGACTCTAGATTGACTTAAGAGATCAACGGTCTCATCAAAGTTATGTTCTTCAGCTATGAAAGGTTTGGAAGCAGCCTGTGAGAAATAGAATTTGTATTACTATCTTGGATTCTCTTTGACTTTAATCACCTGTAAACTCTGATAGGACCAAGAGTGTGACTCCCCCAAATATTTGTTTTACTAAAATTTTCTTTGAACACTCAAGGGTATTGTCTGTGTTTTGGGAAATGAAAACATTTTGTATATTCAGCAAATTATTATTAATCACAAGTGAAGCAATAGGTAGGATAGAGGAGCTTATGCTATAATAACAAGCAAACCCCAAATGTTTTAAGCTTGTGGCTTAAAACATCAAAGGTTTTTTGCTCATCAAACTATGTATTTATCAGCAGCAGTGAGGAGCTCCCCATTGTTTCACAGGGAGACTCAGGTTAACAGACATTTCACCATCTAGGTCATGACCAATTATGGTAGCAGGTGCAGGGAGAATCAAACATTGGCTTTTAGATCACTATCATTCATGTTTAATTAACTAGAGCAAATTGTGCAAACCACATAGATTTTAACAGATTAGGAAAGTGTGATTTCCCATATACCAAAGAGTGGAGAGGAATCTGCATATTGGTAAATAGTAGTTGTACCAAGAAAAAAGTTGGAATGAGTCAAGGATGAATTCTTTCCTCAAAGATGTTGGAGTCTAACAAAGGACATAACACAAAGTAACTGTATTTCAAGACAGTCAGTGTTAAGTACCAAAGAAGAGAGTCAAATAAAATTCTCCAGGAGTTTAAAGGAAAGTTGAAAATTGGAAAGGCTTCATGAGAGAAAGCGTAAAGAAAATGTTAATCACAGCTATACAATGTAGGGATGGTTTTTATCAAATTTAAGATATCTCTAAGTAAGGTTGCCTTGGTATTTTATTTATTGGTATTTTGGTATTACCAGTAAGACTGTAAGAAACATCTCGGAATATATTTTTCAGTAATTTTTCATGAGTTTACCAATCGGAAAAATTCTCAGAAGTTCAATTGATTATTGGATCAAAGGGTTAACTTCATAGTTAAACTTTGTTTTAAATTGCTTATTGAATTCCCAGTAAGTTCTCTCTCAACAAGTATATCAAAATATCTTTTATCACACTCTATCAGCATTGTTTTTTTTTTTTTAATTTCTAATTTCCACCAGTATAATCTAGAAATGGTACTGGTTTGATTTTCATTGCTTTATTAGCAAGTTGGGTAAGGTATCTTGACATGTGATTTTGGGGCATTGTGTTACTTCTCTGTAATTTGCCTATTTCTCATATCTTCTATTTCCCTACTGGGCTATGATCCTTTTAAAAATTGATTTTTGTATTCATTTCGTAAATTGTTTATATGTGTGAAAATATTTTTTCTGGGTTGTATTATGTTTTTTGACTTGGTTTTTGGAATTTTAAGCATAGAGAAAATTTTCATTTTTATATAAAGTAGTTTTCTCTTTTCTCCTATCTTTGTATGTAAATAGAAAGGTTTCACATTCTAGCATGTTGATTATAATTATTGATGATTTTATTTTTGTAATTTTATTTTTCTTAACCATTAAACTTTCAGTTTATGGAGTAAAGTTAGATAAGCATTTGTATTAGTCTATTTTCATGCTGCTGATAAAGACATATTCAAGACTGGGCAATTTTCAAAAGAAAGAGATTTAATGGACTTACAGTTCCATGTGGCTGGGGAGGCCTCACAGTCATGCTTACAGGCAAGGAGGAGCAAGTCACGTCTTACATGTATAGCAGTAGGCAAAGAGAAATAACTTGTGCAGGGAAACTCCTGTTTTTAAAACCATCAGATCTTGTGAGACTTACTATCATGAGAACAGCACAGGAAAAACCCACCTCTGTGATTTAATTACCTCCCACTGGGTTCCTCCCACAGCAAATGTGAATTATTGGAGTTTCAATTCAAGATGAGATTTGGTTTGGGACACAGCCAACAATATCATTCTGTTTCTGGTCCCTCCCAAAACCAGTCATGCCTTCCCAACAGTACCCCAAAGTCTTAACTCATTTCAGCATTAACTCAAAAGTCCAAGTCCAAAGTCTCATCTGAGACAAGGCAAGTGCTTTCCACCAATGAGCCAGTAAAAGCCAAAGCAAGTTAGTTACTTCCTGGATAAAATAGGGATACAGGCACTGGATAAATACTCCCATTCCAAATGTGAGAAATTGACCATAATGAAGAGGCTAAAGGCCCTATGCAAGGCTGAAATCCAGTGGAGCAGTCAAATGTTAATGCTCCAAAATGATCTCCATTGACTCCATGTGTTACATCCAGGTCATGCTAATGCAAGAGATGGGTTCCCATGGTCTTGGGCAGCTCTGCCCTTGTGGCATTGCAGGGTACAGCCTCCCTCCTGGCTGCTTTCATGGGCTGGCATTGAGTGTCTGCAAGTTTTCCAGGTGCATGGTGCAAGTTGTCAGTGGATCTACCATTCTGGGGTCTGGAGGATGGTGACCCTCTTCTCACAGCTCTGCTAGGCAGTGCCCCAGTAGGGACTCTGTGTGGGGGCTCCAACCCCACATTTCCCTTTCTCACTGCCCAAGCAGAGGTTCTCCATGAGGATCCTGCCCCTGCAGCAAACTTCTGCCTGGGCATCCAGGCATTTCCACACATCCTCTGACGTCTAGGTAGAGGTTCCCAAACCCCAATTCTTGATTTTTGTCCATCTGCAGGGTCAACACCACATGGAAGCTGCCAAGTCTTGGATTTTCCACCCTCTGAAGCAATGGCTTATGCTGTACCTTGGCCCCTTTTAGCCATGGCTGGAGTGGCTGGAACACAGGACACCAAGTCCCTAGGCTATACACAGCAAGGGGGCCCTGGACCTGGCCCAAGAAACCATTTTTTTCCTCATAGGCCTCCAGGCCTATGATGGGAGGGGCTGCTGTGAAGACCTCTGACATGCCCTGAAGACATTTTCTCCATTTTCTTGAGGATTAACATTCAGCTGGTTGTTGCTTATGTAAATTCCTGTAGCCAGCTTGAATTTCTCCTCAGGATATATGATTTTCTTTCCTATCACGTTACCAGGCTGCAAATTTTCCAAACTTTTATGCTCTGCTTCATTTATAAAATTGAATGCCTTTGTCAGCACCAAGTTACCTCTTGAATGCCTTGCTGCTTAGAAATTTCTTCTGCCAGATACACTAAATTCTCTCTCTCAAATTCAAAGTTCCACAAATCTTCAGGACAGGGGAAAAATGCCACCAGTCTCTTTGCTAAAACATAACAAGAGTCATTTTTACTCCAGTTCCCAACAAACTCCTCATCTCCATCTGAGACTACCTGAGCCTGGATTTCATTGTTTACATCATTGCAAAGCAATTCGACAAGTCTGTAAAGAGCTCCAAACTTTCTCACATTTTCCTGTCTCTTCTGAGCCTTCCAAACTGTTCCAACTTCAGCCAGTTACCCAGTTCCAAAGTTGCTTTCATATTTTTGGGTATCTTTTTAGCAGTGCCCCACTCTACTGGTACCAGTTTACTGTATTAGTGTGTTTTCATGCTGCTAATAAAGACATAGCCAAGACTGGGCAGTTTACAAAAGAAAGGTTTAATGGACATACAGTTTCATGTGGCTCGGGAGGCCTCACAATCATGGCAGAGGGCAAGGAGGTGCAAGTCAAGTCTTACATGGATGGCAGCTGGCAAAGAGAGAAAGCTTGTGCAGGGAAACTCCCATTTTTAAAACCATCAGATCTTATGACACATACTATGGCAAGAACAGCATAGGAAAGACCCACCCCCATGATTCAATTACCTCCCACTGGGTTCCTGCCACCACAGTGGGAATTGTGGGAGTTACAATTCAAGATAACATTCAGGTGGGGACACAGCCAAACCATATCAGCATGCTTATTTTATAAAATCATTTTCTTAAATAGCCAAGTTGTCATTAGCATAATATTTATGGAATACCACTTTTTTCTCCACTTACTTAAAAAACCATCTTTATCGTTACATTTCCATTTTCATTTGGGCCTGGTGTTTTTGGCTTTTCATTTTCTTCCATTGATCTGTCTGCATCTTCTCCACTGCAGAATTGTTTTAATTATTGTCACATCATGATCTGACTTAATATTGGCAGGGCTAATCCTTCCTCATTATTCTTTATAATCAAAATTTTCCTGGCTATTTTTGAATACTTATTTTTCCAGATAAAGCTCAGTATCTTTCCTTCAATTTTTTAGAAATTACTATTCTTATTTCAATTAGGATTCCTTTGCACATATGGATTAGTTTAGAAGCATTCACGTCTCTCCAATTGCTATTTAAGATTATGGCTTATTTTTCCTTTTACTTCAATCTTAAGTTTTTTTGTTATTAGTCTTGAGCGTTACCCAAGTTTATATTAACCTCACAATTTTTAATCTCTTTTGTTTTCATTATAAATGTAGCCCTTTTAAGATATATTTTATGTTGGTTATATTTTATATATAAAAAGTGATTTATTTTTTATAATTTCTTTTTATTTATTTATTTTTATTTTTTGAAAGAAAGAAAAAGAGAGGAAAGAAAGTGAGAGTGAAAGAAAGAAAAAAAAAGACTGTATGAGAGAAAGAAAGAGGAAGGAAAAGAGGGAGAGAGAACAGGATTCTTGTTCTACTGCCCAGGCTAGAAT
>CAUYLG010013283.1:0-20418 GCA_963573385.1 Cacajao melanocephalus | reverse complement strand
TTGTTATTTTCATCTCTTATTCCTTCCTGTCTCCATTGTTAAGTACAATTATTGGCATAAAAGAGGTTTTTAATACCCATTTTTAGACTGCATTCTAGCCTGGGCAATAGAACAAGAATCTCGTTCTCTCTCCCTCTTTCTTTTCCTCTTTCTTTCTCTCTTACATTCTTTTTTTCTTTCTTTCACTCTCACTTTCTTTCCTCTCTTTTTCTTTCTTTCAAAAATAAAAAATAAATAAAAAAATAAAAAAATGAAAAAAAAATAAAAGTAGAAGACAGTAAAATAATTGAATTCATTGCAATGTAACTTAACTTTTTAGTGAGTTACTAAGTGACTCATAATACTTACATTTAATGGAAGTTTCTTGATTAGATATTCTCATTTTTTAATTCTTGCTTTTTTGTTTAAGAGTTGAGGGTTCCGCTGTGTTTTCCAGGCTAAAGTGCAGTGAAGCAATCATAGTTCACTGCAGCCTTGAACTCCTGGGCTCAAGTCATCCTCCCTCCTCAGTCTCTGGCATAAGTGAGATCATAGGCATGAGCCATTGCACCTAACTTTTTACAATTTTAACATTTCAGCAACAGTGAACAATTAGTGTGCATTCAGGCAATCAACTTTAGGTATTCTGAAATGATTTGTTATGTTAATAGTAAATATAACAGAATATATTAAATTTATAAGCAATTATTTCAGTATAGTGAAAAAGATGCCATTGTGTCAGATATTCTCCAAGGTATGTATACTCATATTCAGTAAATAATAAATTACTTGAAGCATGGGTTACTTCCATAATCACGTCTTTGCTCATATGTTTAATATCTTAGAAAATATTACCTTAAAAATTACACGTTGTCAAGAATGGAAGGTAGCTGGCCATTTGTGTTTCTGCTAGACTTTTCTACTTTTCAGGATTAATATATGCGTGAAAGTGATGGAGAAAATTCTCACTTAAAGACCACCTTTGGCACTCCATCAGATATCGAATCAAAAATCATGTTTCTATCATCATCTGTAAGGAGAATCTAGAAATACTGAAAAATGGATTTAAAGTGTATATTTTAATTAACTTCAGATTTTGAAGGTTTTTCTTTTTTTAAATTTAGTGTTTGGATAGAGACTATTGTCAATATGTCATCACTGTTATTTTCTTCATATATGTGAAGAAAATCATCTGTTGATGGTGAGGAGTTAAATTCAGAGACTGAAAGATTGGACCTTAGGTCATATTAAATAATCTTAATGCTTTACTTTCATGTTAAAAGTCAGTATATTCTGGCCATGATTTCTATTTTACTCAAGTTTTTAGTCCATTTAGGATACATGTGTTGACAAATGCCAACTGTAAAAAGCCCAATTTAAGTATTGTTTTTCTTTATTGTATTATCAATATCATGAAGAAATTATTATAATTGCATCTCCTAAATGAGACATTCTTAAGAACATGTGTTTCACTACTATGAGAGCATTCTAAATGAGAAGAAACATTTGTGATATATCCATTTATTCAACAGGTATTTAAAAAAATGTGGTCATGATACTCTGACTAGTAATTTGCACTATTTTTGTCTACACTGCAAAGAAAGAGCATATTTTTGACTAACAATTATGTTTTAAATAGCGCAGTTTTTTTTTCATTGGTATTCAGATGTAAGATCTTTTATGTCTATATTAAGTTTTTTTTCTACACACATAGTTCTGTAAACACTGATAAAAAGTATTAGGAATTAAAGAACCCATGATTGTTCCTGTAGCATACATTCTCAATAATAAATGGAACAAAAAGTTGTAAAGTACTTTTCTTTTCTATCTTAAAACATATTTGGCAAGAGGTGCCATATACTCTTTGTATTAATGTGTTTGTTCCATTGTAAGCCAAACTCTTGATAGTAATTACTCTAAAACATCATATGTTATTGCTTTGAATAGTCAAGCATGCAATTTTGTAAAGTTATTTTTTTCCAGAATCTTATTTTGTTTTTTCCTCCAAATCTATTATGTTTCATTAGCTTTTTAGGTGGCATATAAGCTTTTTAGTAATTATCTAAATCTTACATTTCCAATTTATAAAATGTATATGAGAATAATTATTCTATCACTTCCTTCACTGAAAACACCAAGCAACCTGTATACCATTTGTGTATTGAGAATCACATTTTCAAACCACTGCCTTAAACTAAAGGAATGAGTATAAACTAGCAATATTTGAAACACATTAGAATCTTGATATGTTAGATACTTTTATGAAGGAATTAAAATATAAAATATATAGACAAAGTTGCACAGATTTACACCTGAGGCATTTGTATTTAATATTACATCTAGATATATCTTTACTGAAATAATGACATATAGACATTTCCAATGACTACATTTCAGTCTAATTGCCGAATTTAAACTTTAATCAACATAAGGCTAAGTATAAATTAAAAGTCATAATATCTGGCAAGCTTGTTAGTTTGCTAATATTGGAAAATTGGGAATCTATAGTTTTCATAACGATAATTTGCAAACAGGTGCCTTATAAGATAAGGAAAAAATAGTGTCCTTATATGAGGTACTGTAAATCAGTATTTACTAACATTATCAGACAGATACAAGTGAAAGTGTTAAATATGCATACTCTGTGCTGGTTGTATTGGTATTCAGGAATTGGTATTATCACCACTGCCTCACTTAATTTTTGAGATATCGCATAGTGTTATCGTTAAGTTTATGGATTCTGTATAATTCCCTCAAAATCTTTCATTTCGGTAACTTTGGGTATGGTAATTTACCTTCCTGTACCTGAGTTTCTTCTTTTGAAAAAATTGGGATATTAATAACATTAGTACTAAATGAATTAATATATTAAAGTGCTTAGAAGACTCACAGTAGTTACTCTACAAGCAATAGTATTACTACAACTACTACTGCTACTACTACTGTCATTGTAAACTAATTACTTAAAAAATAACATATTTAGATAATGGGTCTTATGATGACTTTGGAAAGTATACAATGAAATTTTCCCTGTAACTTTTTCTACAGCTAATCTGGTCAGACTGCAGAGAGCTTTGTGAGACAAATTTATCCATGTATCCATCCTCTTATTCATTGTGAGAATGTCAGGAAAATAATGCTGGTCAGATAGACATAGTTCATGTCCTTGTGGAATTTATATATGAGTATCCTTACATTTCTATTCAGTACAAGTTTTCATTACTTTTCACATGTTACTTATTGTAAAGACAGCATATTTTCTTAAAAGCAGAGATGTATTTAAATATTTATAAAATATCTAAATGGCCATAATTATCAATGTAGTTAAAATATTTACATTTTTCTGAAATAAAAACAATATTTTACTATTATGTCCACATTGTACAGATATGAGAAATAAATATGTATGTATATATATACATATTAAAATTTATTGGTTAAAACTAATAAATCTAGTTTTTAACTGTTCAGACAAGATGATATATCTGGCTTTTTAAAATATAGCAGGAAGAGAAGTGAAATCCACTCTGGAATATAAAATGTTTGATATTTTAATTTGGCTCTGGTAATAGAATATTATCAATGAAGTGTTAAAAGTTACATTAAGTGATATTTAACATGTTATTCATAATATATAAGTGAAAGTAAGCACAGTGAACCTTATACAGTGGTTATTCTATATGGACTGACTCTGCATTTTACTTCTGAGACATAACTTTCAACATAATGATTAAGCAAATTGTCTAGAATTATCAGTATATGTGGGATGATCTTTGGTAAAGATGATTATGGCAGTGCATTGAATCATAGGTTTGAAGCTATAATTATGAGAGCAGGATTCATTTTGATTATGTGCATCCTAGACATCAAATCCAATGTGGTAAAATGTACATGATTTATGGAGACCACGACATGATAAATGAACCTAAGATTCCAAGAACAGTGATTTTCATCATACAGAGAGATGTTCAAAGAGGTCAGGTATTATTAACATTTAACCATATGAGGAAGAGTATAAAAATAGACATAAGGAGATTTAAAAAAAATTTCAATTACACCCAGAAGGATGATTATTGTAACTAGAGTTGTTACTTATTGGTGGGCCATAGAAAATGGCCTAATTGTGGCTAAACTGATTCTGAGTTGACTTTTGTAGCCCTTGTTATATCATGATATACACATTATATATATATATATTATATATATATATTATATATATTATATATATATAATGTATAGTACTATTAGAGAAAATTAACCATATGGTTTGAAACACTCCTTTGGTATTCTAATAAAGGAAGCAATTTGAGAATCATCCAATTCAGACACCTCCACATTGTTTTATTTCTGATTGCTCTTACATGAAAGTATAGTGGATGGAATGAACACACTATATATTCTTATGGAATAAACTAACACCTATATGACATTGTACAATGTGCAACCATTAAACAGACTTTTCTTCACTACAAGACTAAACAATATTATGACGATTTCTTTGAAACTCATGAAGAAGTAGGAAATCAGCAGGGTGGAGTGCTCCATCTGTAGTTTCTAAGGTATTAAGTGCTGGAGGAAGCTGAGAGAATATTAATGGGTACCTTTTATAGGCCAGTCCCTACACCAGGCTCTTTTAGAGTGATTACCTCTTTTAACCTCTTCTATCCTATAAGAAGATGCAAAAGGCAGAAAAAGACCAGAGGCTATTTAAGGGTTTAGACCAAAGAAATCTGATCAGTTTTTCCAACAGGCTTCATCAATCACAGCGTTGAGGTCCAGGGTCCACAGCACAGAGCCTGGCTGCTAAAACTGTCATGTTAGAAAATACACATTCTTATCTGTGTTCCAGAGTTCACTGTATTTAATCAGGCTAACACTAAACTCATAAAAATTGAAATATATACAAACAGATCAATTAATATACTGATTTATGGTGAGCAATATAATTGTCACACAAACCAACATATTTGTTGGTGTGGCTAAAAAAAAAATCAATTTGGAAGACCAAATCACAATCAGAAATTTTCATTAGAGTCATTCGATTATAATAAGGAGAGCAATTTGACATGGTTCAAATATGAGATGTCATCAGACTCTAATTGTTTCATTTACAAATTTCTGTTTTTGAAAAATATCTGTCATAAATATCAACACAATTAAGTTTTAAATGATAACTCTATTTTTCCTGCACAGTGCTGAAGCTAAAATTGACAACTTTGCTTCTCTGTCATTCATTTTTAAAAACTAAATATATAAATAATATTGTATGTTTTTAACGTGTACAATATGATGTTTTAAAAGAGTCCTCCACCTCCAGACCACAAACCAGTCCCAGTCCATGAACTGTTAGGAATCAGACTGCCCAACTGGAGATGAGTGGCAGGCAAGCTAGCTAAGCTTCATCTGTATTTGCAGCCAATCCCCACTGCTTGCATTACCGCCTGAGCTCTGCCACCTGTCAGATCAGCAGTGCATTAGATTATCATATGAGTGGGAACCCTATTGTGAGATGTTCATGTGAGGGATCTAGATTGTGAGCTCCTTATGATAGTCTAATGCAAATCTTCAATGAAATTCATTATGAGAATCTAATCTAATAAGAATCTAATGAGAATCTGTCACTGTCTCCCATTACCCTCGGATGGGGCCATCTAGTTCTAGGAAGACATGCTCAGGACTCCCACTGATTCTACATTATCATGAGTTGTACAATTATTTAATTATATGTTACAATGTAATTATAATAGAAATAAAGTGCACAGACTGGGCACGGTAGCTCATGCCTGTAAACCCAGCACTTTGGAAGGCCAAGGTGGATGGATCACGAGGTCAGAAGTTTGAGACCAGCCTGACCAACATGGTGACACCCATCTCTACTAAAAATGTAAAAATCAACCAGGTGTGGTGGCTCATGCCTGTAATTCTAGCTACTGGAGAGGCTGAGGCAAGAGAACTTCTTGAACCCAGGAGGCAGATGTTGCAGTGAGCAGATATTGCACCATTGCACTCCAGCTTGGGCAACAAGAGCAAAACTCCTTCCTTCACCCCAAAGAAAAGAAAAAGAAATAAAGTGCACAACAAATGTAATGCACTTGAATCATCTCAAAACCTTCCACCAACCACACCCCTGATTCGTGGAAAATTTGTCTTCCACAAAACCAGTCCCTGGTGCCAAAAAGGTTGGGGACTGCTGTTTTAAAGTATATGCACTGTGCATTGTGAAACAGTTAAACATAGCCAACTAGCAAATGTGTTACCTTACGCAGTTATTTTCTATGGTGAGAGCACATAACGTTTCTATGGAGCACATAACATTTCTATGGAGCACATAACATTTTCTATGGTGAGCACATATAACTCTGTTTACTTTTTTCAAGAATATAATATATTGTCATTAATTATAGTCACCATGCTGTACAATAGATCTCTTGAAATTTATTCCTTCTATTTAACTATAGTTATGTATCCTTTGACTAACATCTCCTATGCCCTTTGCCTACTGACTACTTCAGCTTCTGGTAACCACCAACATACAGGTATACATTGCTTTATTACACTTCACTTTATTGTGCTTTACAGATATTGCTTGTTTGTTTTATCAACTGAAGGTCTGTGGCAACCCTACATGGAGCAAGTCTATTGCTGCTATTTTTCTAACAGCATGTGTTCAGTTCATGTCTCTGTCACATTTTGGTAATTGTCATAATATTTCGAACCTTTTCATTATGATTATATTTGTTATAATGATCTGTAATCAGTGATTTTTGATATTAGTATAGTTGTTTTGAGGCACCAACCAAACATGCCCTCATAAGACAGCAAACTTAATTGATACATGTCATGTGTTTTTCTGACTACTCCAATGACTGACCATTCCCCTATCTTGCTCCCTCTCCTTGGGCCTCCCTATTCTCTCCCTATTCTACAACAATATTAAAATTAGGCCAGTTAATAACTCTATCTCTACAATGGTCTAAATGTTCATCAAAAGGAAGAGTTGCACATCTCTCACTTTAAATCAAAAGCTAGAAATGATTAAGCTCAGTGAGGAAGGCATATTAAAAGCCAACATAAGCCTCTTGTGTCAAGCAGTTAGCTAAGTCATAAATGCAAAGAAAAAGTTCCTGAAGAAAATTAAGTACTACTCCAGTGAACAAATGTATGACAAGAAAGCAAAGTAGCCTTATTGCTAATACTGGTGTCTAGATAGAAGATAAAACCAGCCACACATTCCCTTACACCAAAGCCTAATCTAGAGCAAAGCCCTAATTCTCTTCAATTTCGTGAGGGATAAGAGAAAGTTGCAGAAAAAAAGTTTGAAGGTAGCAGATGTTGGTGTATGGGATTTAAGAAAAGAATCCATCTACGTAACATAAAAGTGCAAAGTAAAGAAGCAAGTGCTGATTTAGAAACTTCAGCAAGTTATGCAGATCTCACTAAAGTGATTGATGCAGTTGGCTACACTAAACATTAGATTTCTAATGTAGATACAACAGTCTTCTAATGGAAGAATAAGCCATCTAGGACTTTAAAGCTGGAGAGAAGTCAATACCTGAATGACTTCTTTTAAAGCTTCAAAGGATAGGCTGACTGCCTTGTTAGGGGCTAATATAGCTGGTGACTTTAAGTTGAAATCAATGCACATTTACCATTCTGAAAATCCTAGATCCCTTAAAAATTATCCTAAATCTTCTCTGCCTGTGCTCTATAAATTAAACAAGAAATCCTAAATGACAGTAGGTGTGTTTACAGCATGGTTTACTGAATATTTTAAGTCCACTTTGTGGCCTACTGCTCAGGAAAAAATATTTCTTTCAAAATATTACTTCTCATTGACAACGCACCTCACCACCCACAGGCTCTGATGGAGATGCACAAGGAGATTAATGTTGTTTTCATGTCTGTTAACACAGTACCCATTCTGTAGCCATTACAGAAAATAGTATGGAAGTCCCTTAAGGAATTAAAAATAGATCTACCAGGAGTTATTTCAACTTTTAAGTCTTATAACTTATAAAATACCCTTCATAAGGGTTATATACCCTTCATAAGGTATATAAAGATATATACCTAGTAACAGAGTTGCTGGATCATATACCATAGACAGTGAGTCCTCTGATAGACCTGGGCAAAGTAAATTGAAAATCTTCTGGAAAGGATTCATCATTTGGGATGTCATTAAGAACATTTATGATTTATGGGAGGTGGTCAAAATATCAATATTAATAGAAGATTGGAAAACTGATCCCAACCTTCATGAATGACTTTGAGGGGTTCACAACTTCAGTGGGGAAAGTAACTGTGTACGTGGTAGAAACAGCAAAAGAACTAGAATTAGAAGTGGAGTCTGAAGATATGACTGAATTGCTGCCATCCCATAATAAAACCTAAACAGATGGAGAGTTGTTTCTTATGAATTAGCAAATAAAGTGGTTTCTTGAGATGGAATCTACACCTAGTGAAGATGATGTGAACCTTGTTGAAATGACAGCAAAGGATATAGAATATTACATAATCTTAGTTGATAAAGCAGTGATAGAGTTTCACAGAATTTGCTTTAATTTAATTTTTAGAAGGTTCTACTGTGTGTAAAATGCTGTTAAACAGCATTGCATGTTACAGAGAACCTTTCATGAAAGAATGAATCAATCAATGTGGGAAACCTCATTGCTCTTTGATTTTAAGAAACTGCCACAGGCTCTCAGCTACCCTAACCTTCAGCCACCACCACCCTGATCAGTCTTCAGCTGTAAACATTGAAGTCAGTCATAATTTTTTTCTGGTAGAGCAAGACTATCTACCAGAAAAAAAAAAAAAATTACAACTGCCTGGAGGCTCAGATGATTGTTAGCATGCTTTTTTTTTTTTTAGCAATAAAGTAAATTAATTGTGGTATGTACTTTTTTTAGACATAATGCTACTGCACAGTTAATAGACACAATATTAGTGTAAACATAACTTTTATATGCACAGAGAAACCAAAAATTTTGTGAGATGGATACTTAGGTTGATTTCATATCTTGGCTATTGTGAATAGTACTGCAGTATGCTTGAAAGTGCAGATATCTCTTTGACATATTGATTTTATTTCCTTTGGATATATAACTAGTAGCAAAGTTGCTGGATCATGTGGTAGTTCTTTTTTTTACTTTTTTGAGGGACCTCCATACTATTTTATGTAATGGCTACACTAATTTACATTCCCACCAACAGGGTGTAAGTCTTTCTTTGCTCCACATCCCCAACAACACTTGTCATCTTTCGTATTTTTGATAATAGACATTCTAACTGGATGAGGTGGAATTTCATTCTTGTTTTAATTGGCATTTCTCGGATGTTTAGTGGTGTTGAACATTTTGGTCTTTTTTATGTTTGATGTCTCTTTCTATCTTCTTTCTCTTATTTGTCTTTTTCAGCTTTGTGTAGATTTACTCTTTTTTAACCTTTAAGGTATGTAAGGTCATCCATTTAATTATTCTCACATCTTACACTGTCCTATGGGATGATCTCTTTATTCATAAAAAATTTATTTATTTCCATGTTATAGTTTACATTTTTAAGTTGTATGAATTAGTTTGTTCTCTTACTGTTATAAATACCAAAGACTGGGTAATTTATAAAGAAAAGAAGATTAATTGGCTCACAGTACCACAGACTGTAGAGGAAGCATGATGCTGGCATCTGGTCAGCTTCTGGGGAGGCCTTAGGAAACTTAAAATGGCAGAAGGGGAAGGGGAAGCAGGCTCATCTTACACAGCAGGAGCAGGAGCAAAAGAGAGAGGGTGGACACGCTGCACTTTTAAACAACCAGATCTCCTAAGAACTCATTCACTGTCATGAGAACAGCATCAGGGCAATGGTGCTAAACCAACATGAAGCATCCACCTCCATGATCCAATCACCTCCTGCCAGGCCCCACCTCCAACACTGAGCATTACAATTCAACATGAGATTCTGGTGGGAACACAGAGCCAAACCATATCAATGTATAAAGTAGAATTAGTTTCACTTTCTGTAAAAATAAAACCTTTAAAAAATGTGGTATACATATTACAGAATTTTCTGGCTACAAGTAGCCCACAGTGGGTACAGTGAATTTACGGGGAAATTAAAAAACATTGTATTTCTAATTTATTCTCTTTGGTGACAGTTTTCATTATCAATGTTACTTTAGGGTCCAAGATGACTATGAGAGGACTACCCAGAGCAGTTTTTTAAAAACTACATGGAGCTTTACCACCAATTATGTGTTATATACATAGAAAAGATGACTTGATTTTACCACCGCAGCTTGTCTAGTAAATGTATGGATCACAGGCTTATTTTTGGCAAGGTCTAGGAAGGTTATCAGGAAACATGAAATTTAGTCCATTCTCCTCCGTGTGCTGCCTATTTTATACTACTTTCACAGCCTTTATAACCTTCAGTTTCTCATACTTGCTATAAATCTAATCTAGCTGTTTAATGAGAAACACTGACACAGAAAGTATGAAACTATTGTGAGACGTATGTAGCGCAGAACGAATACACTGAGTGAGCTTTTAAACCATACCTGAAGTGTAAAGGCATAATTTTACTTTTGAAAAATCTAAGTTAGCTTTCTATTCAGAGCCTACTCCATCTGAGGTAGATAGAGGTACTCATTGTAAATTCGGAGTAGAGTTAGTCAATTTCACAACTGAAACAAGTCAATTTAAAATGTTCCTCTTTTTTCTCTCTACAGTTATGACTAAGATAACGCCATTACATTATAGATTTGCCATTCTACATTTTCAGACCTCCAGGATTTGTGAATATCCAACTTTGCAATTACCACTGTAATTTTTTTACCAACTTTGGAATTACCACTGTTAAAGGATCCCCTTCAAAACTATTCCACTATCTATTTTCTTGCCTCTTCATATAGCTTTTCTTTTAGTACTCCTTATTATCTATGCAATCTTTATGTAGTCTAGAAAAGTCAGAAAAACTCATCTGATCACACATATTTCTCAATTCTTTGAATTAGGATGTTGGATTGTACTTGCAATTCAGAAAGTAAATCTTTCAAAGCTATTGTCTGTACCATTAGCTTCCAAAATCCATTTTAAAACTTAAAGTCTGAGAAAGGACCAATAAGAATATGGCAGTCAAAATTTAATTTGTAATGTTTTATGGGTGGGGAGAGCCATCTTGAAGGGTGATCAAATAAATGACATGATAACTATGACTTTAAAAGTGCATAAATTGGACTTCAGATAGCATTATACCACAAAAATAGATGATACACTACAGAAGCAGCTACAGTAGCACAGTACTGGACAATTCAGTATGTCTATTAAGGTCTCACTTTTCCGTAACTTCCAAACAAAAATTAATCCCACTAAGCGGGGATACAAGAAATCAGAAGCTGCATTTGTGTTTCTAACAATGTAGTGTATAAATAGTGTTATATACACATCTGGTTGTCTATTAATAAAATGGAGAATGTTCATGATATTGGCACAAATACAAGTAAAAATTATGGGTTAACCATAAATTTCAGTGAAAACAGAAATTTTAAAAGCCTTTAACTTACACATTTTTCATCCAATAATTCAAGTGTGAATGATCCAAAAACACCTTAGTTCTATAATATCCCTGTTATTTATCACCACAAAAATAGCTGACATTGTCCAGTTAGTCCAAATGTTAGCAAAGAAAAAGAGTAATGGATAAAATTAATGGAATTGTTTTCATCCTTAATACTTATTCACAGAGAATCAATTTTTCTCATGCCATGTTATGTTCTGTGATATATGAGCAACTCGGGAAAAGCAACTAAAGGTAAAGAAATATTTTCTCTGTTCCCCATTCAAGAAAGGGTGCCTACTGTCACCACTTCTATTCAGTATTGTATTGGAAGTCCTAGTCAGAGCAATGAGACAAGATAAATAAATAAAAGGCATCCAAATAAGAAAGGAAGTGAAATTGTCACTATTTCCTGATGACATGGTCTTATATAGAGAAAAGCCTAAATATTCCACAAAAAGTGTTCAAACTGATAAATGAATGCAGTAAAGTTTCCGGATACAAAATCAACACAAAAATCAGTACTATTTCTATTCACCAAAAACTTTCTAAGAGATGCTTATTTGATTATTTAAAGAGAATACGCTATATTTGGAATTATTTTCAAAAATAATCCAATGTAATGGTAGTAGAGAAGTGGGTTATATTATAGATTAACACTTCTTAAAGTTTAACATGTGTGAGAATCATCTGAGAATCTTGACGAAATGCAGATTCTAATTCAGTACTTTTGTGGTGGGACCTGAAATTCTGCTTGTCCAACAAGCTCCCAGACAAGCCAGTTACTGGTTCCCAGAGCCCACCAAGGGTAGTAAGGGCGTAGATTTGATGAATGGTCATAAATACATAATTGTGTATCTGAGTATGAGGATTCATGGAATTATTGTCCCTACTTTTACACATTTAAAAAATGTTTATGATAAAATTATTTAAAATAATACTTCTAATTTAGCTGAGCAGATACATTGCCACTGGAAAAGTGAGGACCTAAATTCTATGGGTTTTCTTTTTAACTGATTTTAAATACAATAACTATTTTCAAACGTTGAACCATTGTGACATAAAGGAGTTCAGGAAATTTTTATTAAGGAAGTATTAGGTATAGTTTGACCTTGATGAGTGGACAAATATCAAAAATGTGGAATGAAGGAATGAAAGTGGAACATTCTAGGAGACAAAAACTGGCTTAGTAAATGAATAAAAACAAAAATGGACATGGGATAATTACACAAAAGACTACCGCCTTGCATGCAATTGGAAATGTATTTAAAAATTTCAGAGTTGGAATGGAATTTAAGAAGTTAAGATAGATATTGGTGTTGGCTTTAATTGTGGAGCTTAGTGATCAAGTGGGAAAGCAAAACAAACCAGAAATATAATTTAATGAACCACAAGATGGCGACAAAGCCCCTTCGGAACACATGTCAAAGTTTGCCTATTACCCACCATAGGATAAAATGCTAGTGTAGAATTCGAGAAGGAAATAGGAAGTCAGTCTTCTAAGCAAGTAGTTAAAATAATTAAAATTTGAACGTAGCTATTACTAAGAATGATTTAATCATCAGGGAGCTCATGCATGTTAATCAGAGATATTAAATGCATTTATTAGCTCACATTAACTGATAGAAAATGTACACATTCATATTTGATAAGTTTATTCTTCCTTAAATATCTTGGGCAAATGGCAGATAAAGTTTTACTGGAAGCACTAATAATACCACTAACATGAATTCTGCGTCTTTATTTATTATATTCATTATTGTGGATGGTTTTTGAATACCTATTCAAAACTGATGATTCAGATTAAAAACAACAACAAAAACCTGGTGAATTTTTTCTTCCTAAAAACATTCATACATAGTTAAATTAATATTGTTATTATAAAATAACATGATTTAAGTATCCCCATATTTCTTATAAATGTAACATATTTTAAATTGAATTTATTATAATTATTTTTTAGACGGAGTCTCCCTCTATAGCCAGGCTGGAGTGTGGTGGCGCCATCTCGGCTCACTGCAACCTCTGCCTCGATTTCCCTGCCTCAGCCTCCCGAGTAGCTGGGACTACAGGTGCGCGAAACCAATACTGGCTAATTTTTGTGTGTGTGTGTATTTTAGTAGAGACGATGTTTCACCATGTTGGCCAGGATGATCTCAATCTCCTGACCTTGTGATCCACCTGCCTCGGCCTCCCAAAGTGCTGGGATTGCAGGCATAAGCCACAGCGCACAGCCTGGATTTCTTACATTATGTTTTGACATACAAGGATCACGCTGGTCCTGTTTTTAGGTGTTCACTTTTTTTCATGCTAAATTTTTAAAGACACTGGAGACAAGGAGGTTGATGACTGTATTAAGACGTTGCTATTAATGAGCTCTATGTGTAATTTGTCAAAAATTTCAAAAATTTAAACATACATTTAAAAAGGAATTGTGAATTTACTATGTTCTATGCAATATGTAACTTAAACAATAGTGAAACGAAAATAAATAAGGCAAATTTGAAGGAATGCATGGTGAGCAGTCATAAATATGAAAGAACTTTATAACAAAGCTATAAAATTTTTCCTTGAAAATAGTGGTTGGTAATTCATTAGCTAATCAGTGATTGAGAGTTTCATCATCAATAATATGATAAAATAAGAAATCAGAAGTCACAACATGGGCTTGAGAGTAAATTTATAGTGAAAATTTAGACAGTAATTAGGTACTACTTTTTCAAGAAACTGGGCACAGAAGGGAACTGAAAGGTAGGCCAGTATCTTAAGTGAGAATTCAAATAAAGACAGTTTAGAATAAAGCACTTGGATTTACTATGTAGGAGTGTCAGAGTGACATGATTTCCAAGTTTGGGCTCTACTTATATATTGTAGATTAGTTTTAAAATGTTTTATGTAGAAAATAATATATAGTAGAGTGTTAGTGGGGCATATCTATGGTTTTATATTATGTCGGTGCAAAAGTAATTGCGAGTTTTGCCATTACTTTCAATTTCAAAAACTGCAATTACTTTTGCACCAACCTAACAGATTTAAAAATATATCATTTATTCTCAGAGTTAAGTCTATATTTCAAGTTAAACTGTTTGTGGTTACAAAGTAAAAATTATGTAACCGGGAATGATAGGAGACAAGTTTTATTAAGGAAGGCCAATCAGAAATGATATTGAAACTTTCAGAAAGAAATATTGTTCATAGTTTATTGTTTTATATAGAAGAAAAGACTTCTAAACATTGCATAGTAAAGACTTTCAGAATAATATCTTTAATAAAGCATTATTAATGTTTAGTAATCACAATAAAAATTGCAGGCAATTGAATGGCTCTAATTAATGATAATTTTTAAGTAAGTTAGATACTTTATTTATCTTACTAAACTGTTTAGCAAATAGGCTTCATTAAAAAACATTAAGGTAATCAGCTTGTGCCTCCAGTACTAACTCTAAATTAAAGGAGACCAATTAATACAGAATTTTTTCATAGAAATTGACACATATTATTTCTCTATGAGCTGTAAATCTTTGTATAGTATGGGTGTTTGAAAAATAAATGTGAGAAAATAAATTTAAAATATGTGAAATACAAAATATTAAATTACCATTGTGCACAATTAATTATTGAACTAATTAAGCTCTTGAAACTTAGAGCTCAAAAAGCTATTTAACCCAATAGCATAGAAGACTTATGTCTTTTTTTTAGCCAAAGTTACTCGATTTTTTTTTTATTATTCATTACTGAACAAATCTTAACATTCTTGGTATCATGACAATATTGTTCCAGAACACCTAAGCTCTGTCTTGGCTGATACAAAACCACTCTTAACAGCTTAGGTGAGATTCATTGAAAAGTGATCTCTTAAATAAAATGACGTCTTAGCATTTATTATTTTATGATTGGTTAGAAGAGAATGTAGGAACTCTTTAGAGTTTGAATAGTTAATAAATAACTTGGTACAAAATGAGATGTGTGTTGTTTAGAGAAGCAACATCAATACAGAACATTTTAGTAATAGGAATTTCATTTTACTATGTTTGTTAAAATTATTATGACAGAAGGAACATTTAGATAATGTAGATATTCAGTGTTATTTGCCCCAAAATAAAATATTCATTTATATTTGGTTTAATAACCGGCAAAATGTGCGACTCACAGTGAGCACATTGTCCTAAAACCACATTTTTGTAATCCATCATTTTTGACAATTGAAAGTTGACTTTTGTTCCTAAGTAAGTAATTTATCTGTGTGGTATTTTCTGTTGCTATTCAGTAAACACTGCTTGGGGATAGCATGGGGTAGTAATTCCCATTTTAAATAAGTTATCTATTTTTTAAAACATTCAGAAGACATTGTGTTCTAGCATTTGTTTAATATTATTGTCCTTCAAGCTATGGATTTAATTTTGTTTCTTGAGATTTTTATTATATTTGTAATCCTTATAAAGTTATTTTCCTTTATGCAAATTAAATTATACATGGGCCAAACTAATTTATACCATTAGACTTTCATCCTTATAATTCCAAATGCAGGTTGAATTTCCCTTATCTGAAATGCTTGGGACCAGAAGTGTTTCAGATTTCAGGTGTTTTTAGATTTTGGAATATTTGCATATACACAATGAGAAACCTTGGGGATGGGACCCAAGTCTAAACACAAAATTCATTTATGCTTCATGTGTGCCTTGTACACACAGCTAAAGGTAATTATATACAATATTTTAGTAATTTTGTGCACACAACAAAGTTTGTATACATTGCACCATCAGAAAGCAAAGGTGTCAAGATGTGGAACATTCCACTTCTGATGTCGTGTTGGCACTCAAAAGGTTTTGAATTTTAGAGCATTTCAAATTTCAGATTTTTTAATTAGATGTGCTCACCTTTTAACATTGGTGGAAAACATAGATTATGAATGCAAGAAGTTTGTAGGACCCCTTTATTAGCTAAAAGATAAGCTAGTTCAAAACTACAAATCAAGGCCAAATGTCTTTCCCTGTTTTGCAGATCAATTGAAGATAGTCAAATGAAATATGAAATCCAATACCTTAGAACCCACAGAGCTGAAGTTTATTACACTACTTACATGTGTTAGGAAAAGGAGGAGGAATGAGAGGATCTGACAACATAAGTTTATAATTCTTATATAAAAATAGAAATCTATGTGAAAGAGAACAAAAGGTGAAACTTTCATCTAACTGTGTTTGTTCTCCTGTAAATTTGGATCTGCAAAATAGACAGGGAAGCTGCATAATGGCAACATGTGCTTTGTCATTCATGTTCATCCTCTTTATTACCACTTACACAATTTAATTATAATTTTTTTTCCTATTTAGCTATGGCATCTTAAAATTTTAGTTGCAGAGAGAAAACTTTATTCGCATTGGTAAGTAGTTAAACATATACAATGCTTTTACTAAAATTGTCATTTACTGTGCTTTGAGAAGTATACATAAGGTAATTATGTGTATTTAGTTTTTCAAAATGACAGTAGTTAAAAGAAAATTGCACTGCTGGATATCATGTAGATAAAAATACTGAGGTTTATTTGAATTATTTTAAACCAATTTATAGATTTCATCTTAAAAATACAATAATATAATGTATCATTTAACTATTCGATGCTAATAAGGAGATAAATTAAGATTAAATAATTATAATTAACTATCATTATCATTCTGATAAATATTTTATAGTAGCTACTTTAAAAAAATGTAAATTAGAAGTTTGTAGCTCTACTCAACATGCATTTTCATCTTTTAATAAACTGGACAGATTTCCTAATACTACAAAAATCATTCAAATTTTAGAATTATAAATAAGAAATCTTGAAAGGAGAATGATCCTTTTGTAAAGATCCTTAGGAAAAGGAAAAAATTAAATGCTTTTCTCATCAATGCCATTAGATATTTATAAGATGATGAGTACATTAAAAATGTTTCATCTTATCCTCCCATGCTAGAAAATATTTTTCATAATGACTGTCGAGACTTTCATTTAAAACACTAGAATTCATGCCCTTTATACTCATAAAATTATCATTCTCCTACTAATGATATTTGTTTCTTTCTCATTAGTTTTATTTATTAAAAACTGATTTTTAAGATTATATAATTATATTTATTTTAGCTAAAAATAATACAAAACTATTGATTGGTATGTTAAACCAATAATATTAGGTTACTAGTGAAAGGTACTAGTGACTAAAATGTGTTTTCCATGAAGCAATATGCCAGGTTTATACTTAATTAATTGGTTTTTTAATCTGTCTTTCTAGATTGGCAGAGTGCAATGACAATTAATCCCACAACTATTTACTGAGTACTTAGTATATTCCAGGCATTAACAGAGATTCTCAGAATATGATCCATCAGTTAAGAAAAAACAACAAAAAACAAGAAAACAAAAAACTAAACAACTTACCATGTGGAAAATGCCATTAGCCATTTTGTTTTTAAATAAAGGATGACAAGAAAAATATTATCACAACATGCCCTACTATTTTTGCTTTGGATTATGGTAGTACTTAAAAAGAACATACTAACGGAACTTCCAGCCAATAACCAAATAACCACAGTGATCAACATCTAAGTATACAGATAACAACAAAAAGATGTGAAAGACTATTGAAGTATCATTGAGAGTATAGTTTCATTCACAATATATTGTTCACAGAAACCAAATAATTATTGATGTGTTCTGTAAAATAACTGTGCTGCTCTGTTATACATAATAAAAACGAATTCTTTCAAAATTATGTTACTGAATATTTTGGGAATTTAATATGTAATGCTTTAAAGACAGTATCTTTCTGCTAACAGTTACATGCTGTCAGTGGTACAATTTAATATAAGTGAGGCATTAAAACATAAAAACTACCCACAAAGTGTCCAACTGTGCATGTATTTAACAGAAATATTGAGTTGTAAAATTCATTGTATAGCTGGGTGTGGTGGCATGCACCTATAGATTCAGGTATTCAGGAGTCTGAGGCAGGAGAATCATTTGAGTGCTAGAGTTCAAGAATAGCCTGGGCAAGATAGCAGGACCCTGTCTCTAAAACATACAAACAAAAAACCTCATTGTACCTTTGTCTACTTAATCGATATTTTCTAATCCACAATGAGTGCACTTTCTTTTTCTCAAAATTAATTATATCCTGATAGCCTATATCATTGATAGCTAAATGTTACTATCCCATCAATAAGCATGCAAAACACTGATGATTTCATCTGGCTATATCAATTAAATTTGGCTTTATTTCTCCAGAGTGCCAAAAAAGACAATCTAGGAGACAAAGTAGCAGGACCCCTAACTGCCAAATTCAATTCTCTAGGCAACTAATTCAAAAATCAAAGAACTAAATGTATTTTTATTAAGTATGGGATTATTACTCATTTTGGAAAGAGTTAAATGAATCTAACTGAAGCATCTGCCTCAGAATCAAAGGACTACATGTATTTTCATTAATAATAGGATTGTTGGTCATTTTGGAAAGGGTCAAATCAATATATTTACACATTCACTACCCTTTCATATCTGAAATTATCATGTTTATCATTCACCATAATTATGAAGTTCTTGAAAACACAAATTAATCAGTGACTATTTTTGCAATGATATGGAGAATTAACAAAAAATATGTATTTGTAGCAGTAAAAACATCAAAACAGAAAAGTGGTGCCATTGGCATCATTTTGGAATCTCCCCAATTTCCACACAAAGATTACATGTCCATACCATACTCAAAAATTTATTCAGAGACTTAAATGTAAGAGCTAAAACTATAAACTCAGAAAGACACCCAAGAATCTAGATAAAAAACTAAAATTACAATCACTATAATAACAAATTGACCATTTGGACATCATCAAAATTAAAAACTTTTGAGCTTCAAAACATATTATCAAGAAGTGAAAATGCAAGCCAGACTGGGAAAAATATTTTCAAATCATATATGTAATAAAGGACTTATATTCATGATACAGCAAATTCTTACAACTCAATTTTAAGACAACAACCCAATTTTTTTCAAAAAATGGGAAAACTATTTGAATTAAAATTTCTCCAGAGTAGGAAGATATGCAAATGATTAGAAAACAAATTAAAAATCTTATATAGGGAGAGAGATCCAAGATGGCCGTTTAGCAGCAGCTCAGGATTGTAGCTCCCACTGAAAGCGCAGAGAGCGAATGGACGCTGCAATCTCAGACGAATTTCCGTTGCCCACAAACTGGGAGATACCCAGCAGAGGAGCCACACGAATCACCAGCGTGACTCTTTTGGCTGGCGCGGCGCGGCGCGGCGCTTCTCAGTGCGGAGTATAAGGGACTGAGTGCCCTTTGAGTTGGGCTCAGCCAGTCCCATCCCCACAAGGATAACAGCAATTGCATGCCCTGAGGACTGAGAGTTTCCCAGTAAGCACAGCTGAACCTGGGAAGGCCTAGCTCTGTGGGGAAGGGGCGTCTGCCAAAGGAAAACTAAGAAATAGAAAAAACTTCATCACCAACAAGCTGGACGTCCACTCAGACCCAGTCTGAAAGTCAGCAATTACAAAGACGACAGGTGGATAACTCCACAAAAATGGGAAGAAACCAGTGCAAAAAGGCTGAGAACACCCGAAATCAGAATGCCTCTCCTCCTACAGGGAATCGCAGCTCCTCATCAGCAAGAGAATAAGGCCTGACGGAGAATGAGTGCAATGAACTGACAGAATCAGGCTTCAGAAGGTGAATAATAAGAAACTTCTCTGAGCTAAAAGAACATGTACTAACCCAATGCAAAGAAACTAAGAACCTTGAAAGAAGATTTAACGAAATGCTAATGAGAATGGATAACTTAGAGAGGAATATAAATGAATTGATGGAGCTGAAAAACACAACATGAGAACTTCAC